>CAUYQV010077862.1:0-13372 GCA_963574575.1 Galagoides demidoff
CAGGTCTGGGAGGATCTGCTTCAACCTTCTGGATCGTGGAGCGGGGGTGTGTGTAGGTGCAGCTGGATGCAGGGAGGCGAGGGCTGGAGAACCAAGTATGTTGGAGAGGTGCAAGCAGGGCAAGCCTACTGATCCCTTGGAAGTTGAGGGAGACCTTGGCACCTCCAGTGCTGCTGCACTAGCCACCTCTTCCTTCCTCTTATTTCAAAGTACACTATGAATGGCGTGAAGCTGCCTTCCACAGCACACACACAACTTCCGAAGTAGAGAATGACTGCTACAGGGTTCCCTCATTCAGGGCTGAACAAAGACCCCTCCTTTCCTAGGCCTGGCCAATTTTATGTAAGTTTCCTAGGCCTGGACAATTTCATGAAGGAAATGGCTCTTTCACCTTGACCCTAGCAGAAGGGATTTTATCCATTCTTTTGTTACTAAGTCCTGGCCAAATGTAACTACAAAGGATCCATGCAACTATATATATTCCTAGATAAACAACCCAGGCAGAGAGAGGAGATTTTCTGATTTGGGTCTTTCCCTCTACCAGAAGCTCTGGTGCTTTTTCTGTATAATAAATCCTATCTTACCACTGATCTGTGATCTGTGGATTCATTCTTCATATCCCAAGACTGAGGACCTACTGAAGAAAGAAATTCTGATAACATAACTATAGTACAATTATAATGTCTCCTATATTAGACATTAATACAATTCTATTAACTAAACTATAGACTTAATTTTTTTCTTCTATTTTTCTCTTACTATCCTTCACTTTTCTATGAATCAAATCCAAAGCAATATTGCAGTTAAAAGGGATGTTCCTTATTTTCCTCTCATCTGTGAAAGTTCCTAAGTCTTTGGAAGAAATACTGAGAGGACAAGAGTAACTCCATTTTGAGACCTGAGTCAATTCGGTCTCACTCCTAGCCCCCAGCCTCTCCAGGCCCCAACTGTCCCCAAACCCACAAAGTCACAACACCTGTACCCCTAGCTTCAGCCAAGCAGGTCATCAAGAGAAACCCCAACTCCCCAGCAAACTGTCCAGCTCCAGCTTAGTCAATGGACTAGTATAAGCAGTAGATCAGCCAACCCTATGCCTTTCAGAGTGGAAACCCACCACCCCCATTGTAATCACAATAAATACCCCTGAAACTCAGATGTTGGGGCTCTCGGCTCAGATCCACTGTCTGCTCAAGCTTGAATAAAGGCTCTTTTGCTTTTGCATCGGACTCAGCTCCCTGGTGTTCTGTGGGGAATTTGAGATCTGGGCATAACATTTGGGGACTTGTCCAGGATCCCCAAGACCCCAAGGACCCACTCCAGAGAGCTCAGAAGGGTAAGTGTACTGGTATCAGTGTCTATGTCTGTGTTTCTGTGTGGGCCCATAGTAGAATCTGGTTAATCTGATTGAGCTGAGAGACAGTCTAGGTGGACATGCTGGAAGACCCTCCGCTGAGGGGTCTGGAAGACATTCCAAGTCCCTTGTCTATGGAGGACTGGGACATGGAATCCCCAGATCCTACCGAAAGGGGTTAAGTGGAAGTGATCCCTCTGGTGTTTCTGGACAGATGAGGCAGGTCGCTCCTGCTGGTCGGCACCTTGCCATCATCCCACTTTCAGATTTGTTTTCAGTCTTGTTGGGGCTGAGTAATGGCTCTTTGCTGTGTGTTGTGTCTTTGTGTGTCATGTGTACTTTGACATTGGTGGGCAACATGGGACAGACACAGATTACCCCCTTGACCCTGGTTTTAGATCACTTCCAGGACTTCAAGACCTGAGCCGAGAACCTTGGTCTCAGTGTTAAAAGATCTAAGCTTGAAATCTTTTGCAGGAACAAATGGCCAACCTTCAATGTCGGATGGCCCCCGGAAGGAACCTTCCACCTCCCTATCATTTTTCAGGTTAAAGACATTATACAGCCCTGATTTGGACATCCAGATCAGGTCCCTTACATCACCACCTGGCAGAACCTCGTGGAAGACCCCCCCACCTGGTTGAAAGCCATCCTGCCACCCTGGCAGGATGAACTCCATAAAGTGTTAGCCCTCAAAGAGAAGACACGACCTAAAGAGTCCCCCCAACCCACCCCTTTACCCTGTCCTCCAAGGGGGGAATGATCCAGAAACCTTGTTCCCCCTTCCTTACCATTCCCCTCCACAGGCCCCCTGTGCCCCTCTGTAGAACAATGAAGCAGCCATGGGCCACCCAGAACCACTGGGGAGTCCTCCCCACATGCGCCGGAGGACACAGTGAGAACAGTTGTGGGTGCCTGCCGCAAACTCCACTGCCCTTCCCCTATGGACAGTGGGCCCCCCCAGATGATGAAGGGTAACAACTCCTGCACTATTGGCTGTTTGCCACTACTGATCTCTATAACTGGAAAATGCAGAACCCAAAATTCTCTGGAAAACCAATTGCCCTCATTGATCTCTTAGATTCTATCCTGTTCACCCATCAGCCCACCTGGGATGATTGTCAGCACTTATTGCAGGTCATCTTCACCACTGAGGAGCATGACTGGATCCTGGCAGAGGCCAGGAAGGCAGTCCTGGGGGAGGATGGGAACCCCACCACTAACCAGGCTACCATTGAAACTGCTTTCCCCCTCACATGCCCCAACTGGAACTTTAATATGGCTGAAGGTAAGGAGAGGCTCTGGGTATACCACCAGACTCTTATGGGGGGGTCTCTGCAAAGTGGCCCACAAGCCAACAAATTTGGCCAAGGTAGGAAATGTCCAACAGGAGAAAGCAGAGTCCCTGGCGGCTTTCTTAGAAAGGATCATGGAGACGTTCCCTACCTATACCCCCTTAGATCTGGAGGCCAAGGAAAACAAGACTGCCGTTATTATGGCCTTTGTTCACCAGTCAGCCTCAGACAATAAGTGGAAACTCCAGAGGATAGACAGATTAGCTGAAAAGTCCTTACCGGACCTGCTTGTGGTAGCCGAATGGGTGTATAATAATAGGGAAACCCCAGAGGAAAAGCAGCCGCAAACCGCCATGAAGCAGACACAGAAATTAGCTAAAATTCTTGCATCTATGGCTGACATGGTAGAAGAAAGGCAGTGCAAGCTGTGCAGGCTTGCAACTACTGGTGAAGGTAAGTAGTTCACCCAGGAAATTGGAGCCTGGCCTAGACTGCACAAAGATCAGTGTGCCTACTGCAAGGAGACAGGCCATTGGGCAAGAGAATGCCTCCCAAAGCGGGGCAACACCCCTCATCAAAAGACTCACATTTTAGAGCTTGGGGAACTGAGCCATTAGAGGGCTCAGGGTTCGGACCCCCTCCTCGAGCCCAAGGTAACTCTCAAGGTGGAGGGGACTCCAATAGAGTTTCTAGTGGACACAGGAGCACAACATTCTATTTTGATCAAAGATCAAGGGACACTAGATACCTGGAAGTCCTGGGTACAGGGAGCTAAGGGAATAAAATAATACTCATGGACTACCCAAAGAACAGAGGACTTAGGCGCAGGCTGGGTATCCCATGCATTCATGATCATTCCAGACTGTCCATACCTGCTCTTAGGGCGGGATCTCCTAAACAAAATAGGAGCCCAGATTACTTTCAAAAGGACAGGGCCCCAGGTCATAGACAGGCAAGGGCGTCCTATCCAGGTGCTGACCTTATGCGTAGAAGATGAGTATCGGCTACACCAGCACCCCTCACCCATGATGCCACCAGGGATGTCTGAGTAGCTATGCTCCTTCCCATCCACATGGGTGGAGACGGGAGAGGTGGCGGTTCACGGCCCACCAGCCACCAGTGATTGTAGAACTCAAGCCGGCAGCTGAGCCAGCTCAGGTACACCAGTACCCCATGTCCCAAGAGGCATGGAGAGGGACCTTGCCTCACATCTGTAGGTTTTTAGGTTCAGGGATCTTGATCCCGTGTCAGTCTCCCTGGAACACCCCTTTACAGCCAGTCAAAAAGCCACTGACAACTGACTACTGGCCAGTGCAGGACCTGAGAGAAGTCAACAAACGGGTCATGGACATACACCCCACTGTACCCAACCCCTACACCCTTCTGAGCTCTCTGATACTGAGTCAAATAGGGTTTACAGTGTTAGATTTAAAAGATGCCTTCTTCAGTCTCCCCTTAGTCCCTTAGAGCCAGACTATGTTTGCCTTTGAGTGGAGTGACCTGGAGCAAGGGGTTAGTGGACAACTGACTTGGACCTACCTCCCTCAGGGGTTCAAGAACTCTCCCACCATATTCAATGAGGCCCTCCACGAAGACTTGGGAGAGTTCAGGAGGATGCACTCTGACCTTACTCTTCTCCAGTATGTAGATGACATCCTGCTGGCTGCTGATAATGAAAGCAGTTGCTGGGAGGGAACCCAGGACTTGCTGACCACCCTCAGAGGTCTTGGGGTACCGTGCCTCGGCCAAGAAGGCCCAAATCTGTCAACAAACTGTAAGTTACTTGGGGTACATGCTAAAAGATAGACAAAGGTGGCTCTCGCAGGCCAGAAAAGACACAATGCTGAAAATACCAACCCTCACCTCGCCCAGAAGGTCCAGAAATTCCTGGAGCCACTGGCTTCTGTAGACTTTGGATTCTGGGGTTTGCAGAAATTGCCAAACCACTATATGAAGCAACTAAAGAAGGGCAGCCCTTCCACTGGATGGAGGAGAGAGAGAACTCCTTCCAGGCACCCAAAGTGGCATTACTGTCCTCCCCTGCACTAGGGCTCCCAGACATTACAAAACCCTTCCAACTATGTGTAGATGAGCACAAAGGGATAGCCAAGGGAGAGCTGACCCAGACAATAGGACCTTGGAATAAACCAGTAGCCCATCTGTCTAAGAAACTGGACCCAGTGGTGGCAGGATGGCCCCGGTGCCTGTGCATAATCGTAGCCACCGCCTTGCTTGTCAAGGAAGCAGACAAACTCACACTGGTACAAGAGCTACTGGTCTCTGTCCCCCATGCTATAGAAGGAGTCTTGAAACAGCCACCTGATCGATGGATAAGTAATGTCCACCTCACCCATTACCAGAGCCTTTTATTAAATCCTCCCAGGATCCAGTTCCTGCCCAAGACATCCCTCAACCCTGCTACCCTCCTGCCAGACCCAGAAATGGAAGCCCCTCTCCACGAATGTGCTGAGATCCTGGCTCAAGTCCACTGCATTTGCCAGGACCTGACTGATCAGCCACTGCCAGGTGCAGCCGCTGTCTGGTATATGGAGGGAAGCAGCTTCATTAGAGATGGGTGCAGGTATGCAGGGGCCATGGTCGTGATGGAAACTGAAACTGTTTGGGCAGAACCTCTTCTGGCAGGCACCTCGGCCCAAAAGGCTGAACTAATAGCTCTCACTAAGGCTCTAAACTTGGGGAAAGGGCTGAAGCTCAACATCTACATAGACAGCTGGTATGCCTTTGCCATGGCGCATGTTCATGGAGCCATCTACCAAGAAAGAGGGCTCCTCACCCTTATCTTCACAGGAGGGTAAGACAGTCAAAAACAAAGAAGAGATATTAAGTCTCTTAGCAGCTCTTTGTCTCCCACAGAAAAATAGGCAGGCCGACAGGGTAGCCAAGGATGTGGCTTGGGCAGTAGAACCAATGCTGCCCATCCAGATTCCTGACCCTGGACCCCCAAGCCTGCCTGAAACTCTGACCTACATGCCAGAAGATCTCAGATGGGTTAAGAAGATCCTGATGGCCCATACTCCGATCAAGTACAATGGGTGGTGGTGCAGCTGTGATGGAAAGGTCATCCTTCTCGCTAAATAGGTCTTCAGGTTTTGCAGCAAATGCACTGTTCCACCCACATGGGTATCAGGAAAATGAAAGACTTAATCCGTCATGCTAAAATTAAAACAGAAAATCAGAATGCCAAAATTGATGAAGTAGTAGCTGCCTATAAAACCTGCCAATTAACTAACAGTGTCCCACACCCTAAAAATCTGGGGTCGCATCAGCGAGGGACCAAGCCAGGTGCGACTGGGAAACAGACTTTACTGAGGTCAAAGCAGGTAAATATGGATATAAATACTTATTAGTGTTCATTGACACCTTCTCCAGATGTGTAGAGGCCTTTCCCACCAAGCATGAAACAGCCCAGGTAGTAGCCAAAAAGCACCTAGAAGATATAATGCCCGGGTTTGGCCTCCCATGCAGTATAGGGTCAGATAATGCACCCACTTTTCCCTCTCAGATAGTACAGGGCCTATCAGAGGCCATAGAGGCTATTTGGAAACTGCATTGTGCACAAAGGCCCCAGAGTTCAGGACAAGTGGAAAGAATGAACTGAACCTTAAAGGAGACCTTAACTAAATTAACCCTTGAGACTGGCGGTGACTGGGTGTCTCTTCTCCCGTACACCCTATACAGGGTTAGAAACTCCCCCTACATGATCAGGTTGACTCCCTTTGAGATCATGTTCAGGTGCCCCTGCCCCTATTCCTTACTTGAAAGCTGATCTATTAGAATCTGAAATTGACTCTGACTTCCTTCTCTCCCTATGATGCTATCAATGTGTGCAGAAAGAGAACTGGGACAGTCTCAAAGCTTTGTATGAGGCCGGCCCTACTCCCAAACCTCATGCATATCACCCAGGTGATTGGGTGTATGTAAAACACCACTGTAGTGAGACCCTAGAACCCAGCGGAAAGGACCCTACAACGTGATCCTCAGGACAGCCACTGCCATACAAGTAGATGGTATCGCCTCCTGGATACATCACACCCACTCCCTGCTTGCAGATCCTTTTGTCATCCAAGAAGACTAACTTCCACAATGGAAAATCCAGCAGGACAAAGACAATCCCCTAAAACTAAAACTCAAGTGCTCCTCATCGCAAGCTTGATGCTACTAACTGTATGTACTGCCCTCCCCAGCCCCCATAAGTCAGTTAACATTACTTGGCGGATTCTTAAAGCCAGCACTGGGACAGTCCTTAAACAAACCTCAAGAGTACATCCCCGAGACACTTGGTTCCGGATCTCCTGGTGGACTTAGACTTATTGGTCCCACCAGTTGGGACCCCTGGCACCTGCAAATGTATGCTTTCTATACCTGCCCTGGGCATAGAAGGGACCAACGTTGAGGCCCTAAATCATACTACTCTGCCTCCTGGAGCTATGTCTCCATGGGGTATATTTGGTGGGCTCCCCCCCATGCAAAGGAGACCTCATAATCATGACCAGACTAAAAGGTCCGAGCTGTGCCCACCACAACAGCAAAGACAGGCCCCTTTGCAATCCAGTAAAAATTGTATTCTCTGATGCAGGAAAGCAGTCCTCCAGATGGGAGGTGGGAAAAGCCTGGGGTACCAGACTATATGAACTTGGCCTTGGCTCTATAGATCCTGGAGGTCAGTTCATAATCAAAGTGACTCTGACGCACAGAACCTCCCACCCTCAGCCCTGGGACCCAATCCAATATTACAATCAGGTCTAGATAGTAACACCTCCAACTCTGAAAACTCAGGTTTAACTAACTCCAACCCCCCACTCTAGGACCTCCTCACCAAAACTTACTAGGTAATAACTCCAGGCCAGACTTCACTGAGTCCTGCTGGCAGTGTCTAGATGTGAAATCCCCCTACAACAAAGGAGTATCCCTTCCTGATAATTTCACCATGATCACAGAGGCAACGGCTTGCCGCTGGCGACAGTGCAGAGACCCCCCCTCCTCACACTCCAGTCAGTCACAGGGCATGGGATGTGTGTGAGACAAGTAGCCTCCTCTCACAAACATCTTTGTAAAGAGACCCACTGGTAGAATGAGACAGGCGACCTTATCCCTCCCAGCCACGGGGGGTGGGTTTGCTCCACTGGATTAGCTCACTGTTTGCACACCATGGTCCTAAACTTAACCTGGGATTTCTGTGTATTAGGGCAGTTGATCCCCAGACTCAGTTACCATGAAGAAGAAACCATGTACGAGAGGATGAGACACTCCTGTGCCTGCAGGAAGCCGGTTACAGCCATCACCCTTTCAGTGATCTTAGAACTAGGCCTTGCTGGTGCCGGGACAGGGGTCTCAGCTCTTGTCCTGCAAGACAAAAACTACTGAGCTCAGGGATCCACCATAGATCTGGACATAGAAAGGATGGAAAGATCTATCTCTCATCTCCAAGAGTCTCTAACTTCTCTCTTGGAAATAGTATTTCAAAATAAGAGAGGGCTAGACTTACTATTCTTGCAACAAGGGGGATTGTGCACAGCTTTAGGAGAAGAATGCTGCTTCTATGTTGATCATTCTGGGGTAGTCAAAGAATCAATGGCACTAGTCAGAGATGGACTACAGAAACAGAAGCTAGAAAGAGAACAATCAGAAAGCTGGTAGGGGTCTCTCTTTAGCTGGTCTCCACGGCTAACAACCTCGATGTCTGTCCTAGCTGGACCTTTAATAATACTCCTTTTGCTCATAACCATCAGTCCCTGTGTTGTCAATAGGCTCCTATCCTTCATAAGAAAATGGATAGGAGCAGTGCAGCTACTAGTCCTAAGAAGCCATTACAGCTCCCTACTGACCAGTGAAATAGAGTTGACTTCTGCCCCATGATTGGGTCCTAAGAGTGACAAGTCAAAAGGAATGAGAGGACAAGAGTAATTCCATTTTGAGACTTGCAGTCAATTCAGCCCCACTCCAGCCTCCAGCTGCTCCAGGCCCCAACCGTCCCCAAACCCACAAAACCACAAACACCTGCACCTCTAGCTTCAGCCAATCAGGTCGGCAAGAGAAACCCCAACTCCCCAGCAAACTGTCCAGCCCCAGCTTAGCCAATAGACTAGTACAAGCAGTAGGTTAGCCAACCCTATGCCTCTGAGAGTGGAAACCCCCATCCCTATTGTAATCACAATAAATACCCCTGCAACTCAGAGGTTGGGGCTCTTAGCTTGGACCTGCTGTGTTGGGACCCCTGAGACTCCAGGCTCAAGCTTGAATAAAGGCTCTTTTGCTTTTGCGTTGAACTCGGCTCCCTGGTGGTCTGTGGCGAATCCACGATCTGAGCATAACAATACTTTGATACTAAACTAACATCTACTTTCCTTTTAAACTTTCATTTGGTGGGGATCTTGCCTACAATTATTACTGTTTTTCAGATGGTGTATTTATATTTCTCTTATTTCTTCTACATTTATTATTTGGCTTTTTTTCTATAAGAAAAACAGTAGGCAGCACCCATAGCTCAGTGGGTTGGGTGCCAGCCACATACATGAGGCTGGTAGGTTCCAAGCCAGCCAAGAATCTCTTAAGCCCATGAGTTTGAGGTTGCTGTGAGCTGTGATGCCAGAGCACTCTCACTCTGAGGGTGACAAGGTGAAACTGTCTCAAAAAAAAAGAAAAGAAAAACGGTAATTATTCCTTCCTTTCCTTTTATTTGTTTATTCATTCATTTATAACAGTATGCGCTAATAAATGTTGATTTTAATTTTTGCTTCAGAATCTGATACAATTTACTTTGTTTTTCATATTCTTCAGTTTTGGCCATTGGCTGCCCTGTCTGGTTGACTCCTGAGTCCTTTCAATCCCACTCCATCTCTTCAGGTCCTCCTAGACTTGTCAGTGGACAAAGATGGGAAATCTATGCATGCACACTAATCCATGTACACACACACACACACACATGCACCAGTATGCTGGTATATGTATGCATAAAAGTAGAGGTGATTCTTATTAGTTGTGAGTATTATGTTCCATAAAGTTTCCACTGGCATTGAAATAGCAATACTGAATTCTTGCTTCTGGGGTTAGATGCATGTAAGCACCTTTCTTACCTGCCCTATTTGGTATGCTGCAACAGAGTCAAAGACCTGAAAAAATGTAAAACTGTTTTATGAGCTGTCTTGTTAAAACACCCTTCCCACTTTTGGGGAATTAAAACCTGCATTCCTGCCCAAGACCAGTATTCAAAGGGGAAAGGAAGTGTTCTTTGATTTTATGTACCATAGAAGATGTCTTTGCTCAGGTTGTATGAGTAAAGTTCACAAAGGTTGTCTTCACCAGAGATGCTATAGTTGAATAGCAATAGCCATAAGCTAAAAATTCCCTTTTAAAGCTCTGTATTTATTTTTAAAGAAGGACAATGGTACTTTAAGATGTGAGTCAGCCATCCTCCCCATTAGCCAACAAATTAATAAACGTCTATTTCCTTCTCCATAAACCATTTGTCCTCATTCTTCATTCAACTATAGAGACAAGTACTGAACTTCTTATAACAAGGCCATTAATTTATGAAACACTTGAGCTTTATTTGCCACTGTTGAACTTCACCAAGCCCAGAAAATTATTTTTTTGCATTTAGTAAAAATTACTTTAGGTAATGCGTAGAGTCCTGTATTCACCCCAACAGAAATAGGTAGGATAGGTTTATCTTCTTATGAAGTCTCCCATGTTGCCCCTGGACATTTCCTTCCTCTTTTAACCCTGAGAACTGGTTTGTTTTCTATTCAGATTGGTTTATATTTTTAAAATGTTATACACATGGAATCATTCAATCTGCAGCCTTTGAATCTTCATTATTTTACAGAGTAAAATAAACTTATTTTACTTTTAAGCTTATAAATTAAAGTTAGTTTCTGACTCCATAACTGGTTCCTTCCTTAGTTCAAGTATTAGTTCACGGTATGGCTGTACAGTAATTTGTTTTCTCATTCATTTATTGAAGAATATCTGGGTGTTTTCCTGTTATGCAACTGTGACTAAAGACTAAAGGTTGCTGTGAGCTGTGATGCCACGGCAGTCTACCCAGGGGGACAGCTTGAGGCTCTGTCTCAAACAAACAAACAAACAAACAAACAAATAAAAAAATATATATAACAAATATTTTACTGAATAAATGCATTTCAATAATTCTTGGTGAGCAGTAATGAACAAAATGTTTTCTTTGTTTGAAAAATTGCTCATGGTCCATTAGTATAGTTAAGAAAATTTTTCAGCACATTGTGAAAATGAAAATTACTATAGTATAGGTAAAGCATACTGAACCATTTCAAGATGCTTATATAATCTTATGTGACTATAAAAAATAGTGATGAAGGTACAAGAATATAGATAGAGAAAAAAATGACATGGGCTTGTGAACATTGGTACAAGCACCCTGATATCAAAAAAAGACATGAGGCCTGATGAATACCAAAGAGCTTTAATTATTTAAGAATAGAAAGGTTTACTCTGTCTCAATCAAACTGATGAGAATGACTAGATCAGGCATCCTCAAACTATGACCTGCGGACCACATGCTGCCAGCCTAGGACATTTATCCGGCCCACCAGGGTGTTTTTGCCATGGCTGCCTATCCTGCTAAGCAGCCGACTCATCCCAGGGCCCACAGTCTGGCCCTCCAATGATCTAGGGACAGTGAACTGGCCCCCTGTTTAAAAAGTTTGAGGACCCCTGGACTAGATAGTATCTACGAGTGGGATGATAAATTATGAATCACATATTCTATAACTGTGACTAAGGTTGGAGGTGTGGATAACTCAGCATATGATTCAGAAATGATAGAAGCTTGCCCCTAGGACATGAAGGGAAATGGAACACTCTTAAAGTGCACCTCTGTTATCATGCAGGTGCTTATTACTTCTGAGGTTAACAATAGAAGAATCAGGGGGATTCTATGTTTCTTTAGCTAATGTGATTTTCTGTGTTGTCTCAGACATCTCAGTTTAATTACAAAGGACTGACTGTCTCCTGAATGCTTAATTTTCTGGGGTATGTTAGTTTGGATAGAATTTTTTCATTAAATCATAACTGTGTACATTAATTCATTTATGGGGTACAATGTGCTGATTTTATATACAATTTAGAATGCTTACATCAAACTGATTACCAGCCTTCACTTCACTTACTTAATTCTTGTGTTAAGACATTTATACTCTACTCTTCATATATTTGACATGTACCCTTGCAATATGCACCATAGCTGAGGTCTCACTTTTTTATAAGCCAAGTTTGCACTTTGGCTATGCTTATTTAGAACTTCAAGTTCTAAGACTCTAAAGAATGATTATTCTAAAATTCCAAAATTCCCTCTTATATGTTTGCTTTGCCAGGTTTTCCTTCTTTCCAGAGAATTGGTGCAATGGCTTATTTCCTGGGCCATAGCCCTGAATAAGTATTTATTGATCACATGGCATTATTCACGTGACTCTCTCTTCTTCATTCTTTAGAAGGGTAAAAATATCCACTTAAAGTAACTGTTAAAACCTTAGAACGATGGACAAAACATTTAACATAGTTCAAAACATAATATGCACATAAGAAAAGTACTTGTTTTATAGCATATTTTGCTATGCATAACAAATTAAATCAATAAATTTAGCTCTTTCATGAGAAACATGAAGAGGAAGGAGTTGGTATTTGTTGCTTCCTATTTATGTTCTCATAATTCATGGGCATTTCTCTCACTTTTACAGCTCTGTGTTATTTGCAATTATGATTCTCTTCACCAAGAATATCCACTTAATCACACTAATTATGTTTAATTAGTAAATTCTTCCTGGATAATTCGGATTGCTTGAGAAACCTCATCGTTTACATGGATATAGGACTTGGTATATGTTTACATGAAAAATTAATTATATATGTAAATGCATACCTTTTTATCTATCACTGGAAATTCCATATAGCAGAAGTGGTATTATGCTATTAACCCAAATTGGTAGTACATACTTGCAACCTAGTTACTTAAAAAAAGTTTTTTTCTTAATATTTGATTGAATTTTTATAATCATATGAGAATTAGAAAGAATTTATACCTGAAAAATTTTTATTCTGTTTATAGAAAATTTTCTAAAAAAAAAGTTCATTTCTACTACTTGGTAAGAATGCAAAATTTCAAAGTCAACATCTATCCTGATACTTTCTTCATCAAACTGAATGCCCTATTTCTCCTCTAAAGCAGACCATTTAGATTCAAAATCATAATCATTATCAGGATTTTGTACATTTTGTAATACCTGTGAAAAGAACATTTTAAAATTCAGAAAATTATGAAGAAATATTCAGCTTTATCAAATTTATTGAGCATAATGTGGGGGAAATTTTAATATGAAAATTGCAAAAAAAATCCAACAAACAAACAAACACATGCAGTTATATTGAAGAAAAGAGAGTTTTGTAAAATTATTGAAAAAAATTCCTATTGAGAATAGGGTATAACATTTTAAAACATCCATAATTACATATACTCTATGAAACAACAACAAATAGCATTTACAAGAGCTTTGTTCTTTTAACATTAGTTGTGTTTTCTAGTAGTATTTACTAGAGAAAAACATAACCTTTTGGATGGTGTCCTTAAAGGCTTGCTTCACTTGCTGGTTTCTCAGGGTGTATATAAATGGATTCATCATAGGGGCAACAGAGGTGTTGAGAATAGCTACTCCTTTGGTCAGTGAAGCCTTTT
>CAUYQV010077865.1:0-13788 GCA_963574575.1 Galagoides demidoff
GGAGGCAGGAGACTCGCTTGAGTCCAGGAGTTGGAGGTTGCTATGAGCTGTGATGCCATGGCACTCTACCCAGGGGGATAGCTTGAGGCTCTGTCTCAAAAAAAAAAAAAAAGTTATGTCGATCAAAACAAAGATAAAAAAAAATACTATGCTTTCAAAAATAATTTCATTAATGATCTTTAAAAATTTCCACCACACCAGTGTTGAAAATCACTGCTCTAGGCTCGGCACCTGTGGCTCAAGTGGCTAAGGCGCCAGCCACATACACCTAAGGTGGTGGGTTCGAATCCAGCCTGGGCGCACCAAACAACAATGATGGCTGCAACCAAAAAAAAATAGCCAGGTGTTGTGGTGGGCACCTGTGGTCCCAGCTACTTGGGAGGTGGAGGCAGGAGACTCCCTTGAGCCTAGGAGTTGGAGGTTGCTGTGAGCTGTGAGGCCATGGACACTCTACAGAGCTTGAGGCTCTGTCTCAAAAAAAATGAAAAATGAAAAAAAATGAAAATCACTGCTCTAGCTATTCCTCAGTCGAGTCAGGCCAGCACCTCCTCAGGGTTTTTATGAGATGTTCCCTTTGGCTGTAATGCTTAGCCCTTCCCTTCCTTCTGATGTCCACTCCCATGGGACCCCCTCTGGCCATTCAGGTGAGAATTTCAGACACTCCCCCTTCCATCTCCCTCTCTTGCTTTTTCTTGAGCACTGATAACTATGTAATGTTTGTATTCTTTTCCACCTTCCCCATTGGAATGTCTGCTTCAAGATGGCAAAGATTCTTCTCTGCTTTGCTCACTGCTGTCTCCTCAGCCCCGGGAACAGCACCTGGTAAGAAGTTGGTTCTCCATCAATAGTTTCTAAATATTTGACTGAAAGAATAAATGAATCCCATATGCATTCACCAGTCACCTCTGACTTCCTGAGAATGAATCACATCCCTTCCCTCCAGAAGCTCATGGTCAGGAGGTTCCCCACAGAGGGCAGCAGTCACATCTGCAGGCACAGTGGGAAGGGCTCTCAGGGGAGGGGAGAGGCCCATAAAGGAACCGGCAATTCCCAGTGGGGTGGGATGTGGGGTGAAAGGACAGGAAGGAGAAGAGAAACTGAGGTTGTCCTCCCCTAGCATCTTCCCCAGCCATTTAGACCTTCTCTTCTACCTCCTGACTCCACCCCCTCACCCACTGTCAAGATGAGGTGGACACCTGGCTCCTCCCCAACATCCAGACCCCTTTCCTCCCTCCTAGTGGAACCCAACTGTCTAGGTACCTACCCCCAGCTCCAGGGTGGATCCTACTTTATCTGAACTCATTTCCTGGCAATGAATATTGGTCTAGCAACAGGCGTCTGTTCCTAAGTTGTTCCCCTGAAGGGACAGATTTATACACCATGAATAGAGAAGCCCAATTCCCTCATCTGTGCGTAAGGAAGCTTGTAGTTCTGACTGCCAACCAAGCCAAGGATGTAGCAGACACCACAGACAACAGACCAAAGAGAAAAATGGAACCTTGCTGGTGTGAAGTAGCATGAAGCTATAGTTCCAGCCACATGGGAGCCTGCAGCAGGAGCATCACTGGAGTCCAGGAGTTCTGGGCTGTAGTGTGCTATGCCAATCAGTTGTCCACACTAAGTTCCACATCAGTATAGTGACCTCCCAGGAGTAGGGGACCCCCAGGTTAACTACAGAGGTGTGAATCGACCCAGGTTGGAAATGTTAAGAAAAATGGAACCTACCTGGGTCCAGGATGATACTTAGAGTGTATAATTTATGTGCCCCAAACTCTCTGTGTCTCTGGCTCACCAGGTAGGTAAATTGATCACTCTACAATTGTCATTTAGGTCTCAGCCAGGATTTCCATTACTTTCAGCCAAATCATCGTCACTGACACCCATGACTTTGGTACTACCTATGTGCCCACAGTATCTAAATGCTTCCACCAAGTCTCACCACCACCCTTTCCTGCCTGGGCCACTGTAGACGTCTCCTTGCTTATCACTGGTCACCTCACAGTTACTCTGTCAATGTCTGGTCCATTATCTACAGCAGGCAATGTTAAATATGATCAAGTCTCTCCCTCTGCTGTAAACTTCTTGGGAGGTTTATCCCAAGGTCTTTTGTGCTCTAGGGATAAGGCCCAGATTCCTTTCCTCAGGCCAGAGGGCAAGGGCACTTAGTCCCTCACTCTCTGATCACCAGCACCGTGGCTTCTGCTGTCCCCTATTCCTGCCTTCCCCTCTCTATTTGTAGAGCCACTCCCATTCTCCCCCATTCATCCTTCAAATGTGAGCTGAATCATCACTTCCCCAGGAAAGCAGTCCCTGACCCCTCTGTGTAGAGGTCCCTCGGACAAACAGCTCCACAGTACTTTTCCTTCTTAGCATTCATCACAACTATAAGGAGTAACTATTTGTATAATTACCAGTTTAATGCCTAGCTAGACTGAGGAGTGGATCAGCCAGGGGCAAGACCAAGGCTATCTCAGTGACCCAGGTATTCTCAGTGTATACTACAGGACTGGCCTGGAATTGGCTTACTGGACCCTGCACTTGGCTCCCAGTACCAATTCCACCCATGGTGAGTTTAGCCAGAGGTTCTCAAAGAGGACAGTACTTGGGCAGCACCTGTGGCTCAGTGAGGAGGGCGCCAGCCCCATGTATCAAGGGTGGCGGGTTCAAACCCAGCCCCAGCCAAACTACAACTAAAAATGGCCAGGCATTATGGTAGGTGCCTGTAGTCCCAGCTACTTGGGAGGCTGAGGCAAGAGAATCGCCTAAGCTCAAGAGCTGGAGGTTACTGTGAGCTGTGATGCAACAGCACTCTACTGCCACGGCACACTACTGAGGGCAACAAAGTGAAACTCTGTCTCAAAAAAAAGAGGACAGTACTGCCCCCTAGGGGAATTTTAGATATTGCTAAGTTCTTTTTCTTTTTTTCCTGTCACAGTAATTTCCTGGCTTTGCTCTTCCCCACAACACCCTACCCTGGTTTAATCTATCAGAGGCAGCACAGGAAATCGGTAGGGGACATATCTAATAATTCCAGAGGAACATTCCGAGGCACTTATACAAACCATTGGCTGGTTTCCAAGGAACCAGGGCTCCACACACCTGTTCTACAAACCAGAAAAGCAACAGCTGGCGACAACAGTCCTGCACACATCCTGAGGCCTCTTTCCCACTGCAATCTCCAACTTCCTGGCCTGGTCACTGCTCATTGCCCTGCACTTCTCCCTATCAGATAACTGACTGCTCCCTTGCAGACTTCAAACCAGGGCCTAGTGACTCAATGGGGTTTCCTTTCAAGAGGTCTTGTTGTATCAGAAATAAACCTCTAGGGTGGTGCCTGTGGCTCAGTGGGTAGGGCGCCAGCCCTATAAACTGAGGGTGGCAGGTTCGAACCCAGCCCCAGCCAAACTCAAAAAAAAATAGCCAGGCATTGTGGCAGGCGCCTATAGTTTCAGCTACTTGGGAGGCTGAGGCAAGAGAATCACCTAAGCCCAAGAGTTGGAGGTTGCTGTGAGCTGTGACACCACAGCACTCTACTGAGGGCCATAAAGTGAGACTCTGTTTCAAAAAAAAAAAAAGAAAGAAAGAAAAGAAAAAGAAAAGAAGCTCTAATGGAGAATGTGGCTGAGAATGCAACTTTTCCTCCCATATATATCCTCCCCTATTTGTCCCTGGAAATTTTCCATAACGTACCTGGGCACATAGCCATCTAAATAAAAACACTGCATTTCCCTGCCTCCTTTGCAGCTAGGTGTGGCCATGAGACCAGCTGATAGTCAACAGGACATGAGCAGAAGGGAGGTTTGTAGCTGCCTGCTTGTGTCCTTAAAGGGAAGGGCATGCCTCTCCAGCCCCTTCTTTCTTCTGGGTGGAATACAGGCTGTGGTAGTGAGCCATCTTAGACCATGTTGTAAAAGGGATCCCCTGGGGATGGCAGAGCAGCAAGACAGGGGGAATTGAGGTCCTGGACAGTCTTATGGATCAGAATCTTACCATCCAGGACTGTCTATCAACCATTAAATGAATGAGGGAAACCATCATGATTACACCACTGTTATTAGGGTTCAGGTACAAACAGCCAGGTCTGCATCCCACCTAAGCCTTTAGGTATAGGAGCTCTTTGACATCCTAGACTACTCTAGCCCCACTATGAAGGCAATAGGCATGGCTTAGCATAGCAAGCCTAGTTTTTATTTATATTCCAGGCTTACTGCAGTGTTTCAGGGCTGACAGAGGTAAGGTGGGAGGGGATTAATGCTCGTATGGCCCTGATAGTGCTGACTGATGAGCCCAAGGGAAAAGACACTGGCTGCCTGCTCTCCAGAGAGCCCAGACACAAGGTCTCTAGGATGAAATGAAACACTGTACATCAGAGGCTGTCACTGGTATCCCCTAGGACACATCTAGCCTACAGACATGTTGTCCTTGACCAATACAATATTTTATAACGAAATTGTATCTCACTTAAACCTTAGAAGATTTTTCATAAATCTGAATTTATAGCTTCTCATGAAAAATCAGAGAAGCTGGCATGTGGGCCCCAATTCCCTGCCTAACACTGACCAGCTGGCACCTGTGGATGGGCTATGCCCTGTCAACTCCCCTGACTCACCACTGCATACCCAATACATGCAGATAATTTTCCTTCTAACCAAATCTTAGGTCACCTGCCAGGCTCCTGTAGGCATGTGAGTCTGTGACCTCTGTCACTTATTTGGGATCCTACCTCCCTGACCATTGAGGAAGAAGTGCCTCAAGCACCCACAAGGCCCCTTCTTGTTGCTGGAGTTGAGCCAGTTCACTTTCTCTCACCACATTCTCCTAGTGGCTGGGGCTTTGTTTCTTCCCAAGGCTCAAACAAGGGGTGTCCAGGAGGCAAACAAACCCTGCCTCTGTGCTCAATGACATCGACCTTGAGAAGTACACCGCATGAGTCTCCAGAGCCTAGTGGGCAGGTAGGAGAGGAAAAGAGTGAGAGTGGCCTAGGGAGAGGGCCTCCGGAGGTTTTGGGGTCCTAGAGTGAGTCATCAGAGGAATATTTGTTCCCAAAAAAATGAAGCACCATTGTGTAGGCCACAGCCAGCCATCAGACAAGTGGATAAATGCCTTCACTTTGGAAGGGGCTGCTCCAGGAGGGGCACCTAGAGAAGGCAGTACCAGTGTCCCCAGGGGCAGATGGGATGGCCACTCCCTGCTCAGCCAGTTGTGTCTAGCCTGGCAAAACAGTGGATGAACAAAGAAAGCTGATGATAGAATTGACCAGGCAAAAAAAGATATTTAAACACTTTTTGCATATGTGCAATGACTTCTTAGTATATGTACCATAGATATTAATAATAATAAGTATTATAATAAATAAATACATCATAACATGTAAGAATGCTGAGTGCCAGGCACTGTTCAAAGTGCTTTATATGGACTAACACATAAATCCTTCAGAACCATCCCTCCAAAGCAAGTATGTGCTGTTATTATCAATACTTTACAGATGAGAACACTGAGACACAAAGCAGTTAAATTTATTCAAAGACACACAGCTGGAAAGTAGCAGAGCTGGGATTCAGAGGCACCAGCCACATTCAGATTTAAATGAGATACAATTTTGTTATAAGTTCAAGTTCAAGGTCCCATCAGTTGTTCTCTCCCTTCTTTGATGCTCTCATCCCCTAGCCTGTGACCAAGGCTACCAGGTATCTGCACTCCGGGGCGGCCCACCCAGCTTTTACTTTAAACTAGACTAGCTGAGCTGGGGACCCACAGTTACACTGCCCTCTCTGGGAGGTACAAGAGGACCTGCCACACCCACCACAGGCTGCCCATTTAGTGCCATCGAGTACAGGAGGGTGATACAGAAGGTGAGGGACCCCTGAGATAAAAAAGCATACTCAAGACTAGAGCACAAGAGCCGAGGATGTCTGTGCCTGGTAAGCAAATAGCAGCAACAGGAACATGTCTGATGTGCCAGGATGTGAAACGTCAACGTGCAAACCAAAGTAGGCTTTAGGGACACAGCCAGGCATGGGTTAAGTCCTACCCCTCCACCTTTTATTGCTTGTCTTTGGTAAATCAGAGGTAAAGAGAGATGTAGAAAGTAGAGCACTTAAAGACAGGGGATATAGAAAGGAATCTCTGGGGCCAAACTGCTTAGGATTGAATCCCAACTCCACTACTTGGCAGTGCATAACCTTAGGCCAGTTACTTCACCTCTTTGTGACTCATTTTTTTATCTGTAAAATGGGGGTGATGACAGTTGCCACTGTACATGCTTGCCAGGAGGATTAAATGAGGCACGTGTATATACATACATTAATAAGTGCCTGGTACAAATTATTAAAAGGCCATGAGTTAAATAGATCTCTTTTGTAGAACTGTTGGGAGATTTTAAATAAATAGTATCTGA
This sequence comes from Galagoides demidoff, assembly GCA_963574575.1. NCBI lineage: Eukaryota > Metazoa > Chordata > Mammalia > Primates > Galagidae > Galagoides > Galagoides demidoff. The sequence continues at coordinate 6,398 of CAUYQV010077865.1, forward strand.
AAATAGCACATTGTTTGTGTTTAATGACTGTCCATTCCCTTTCCTTGTGATGAACAATACATTTTAAAAATCAGAATGCGGCTCAGCACCTGTGGCTCAAGTGGCTAAGGCGCCACCACATACGCCTAAGATGATGGGTTCGAATCCAGCCCAGGTTCGCCAAACAACAATGATAGGTACAACCAAAAAATAGCTGGGCATTGTGGTGGGTACCTGTGGTCCCAGCTACTTGGGAGGCTGAGGCAGGAGACTCGCTGAAGCCCAGGAATTGGAGGTTGCTGTGAGCTGTGAAGCCACGGCACTCTATCCAGGGTGACAGCTTAAGGCTCTGTCTCAAAAAAAATAAAAATAAAAAAATAAAAATCAGAATGGGCTCGGCTCCTGTAGCTCAGCGTCTAGGGCACCAGCCACATACACCGAAGCTGGTGAATTCGAATACAGCCTGGGCCTGCCAAACAACCCTGACAACTATAAACAAAAAATACCCAGGCATTATGGCAGGCACCTGTAGGCCCAGCTACTTGAGAGGCTGAGGCAAGAGAATCAAGAGTTTGAGGTTGCTGTGAGCTGTGATACCACAGCATTCTACCCAGGGCAACAGCTTGAGACTCTGTATCAAAAAAAAAAAAAAAAAAAAATTAGAATGCTCCATCTTTTGGTCATTTGTCTTACATTGTGTTCCCTGCAGCCTTGCACTCCTACTACTGTGACTCAGCTCCAGGTTGGATACACTCAGCACTGCCTCCCTGCACTAGCTCAAGTCCAGGGTGCCCTGGGTGTGGGCAATACATGGTATGCTTTCCAAAGGACTTTCTTATTCATGAACCAAGGATGCTAAGAACAACAGAGGGCACTGATGATGTGGGCTGGGCAGGGGTGCTCTGACCAGGCCCCTGCATTCTTCTGGATCTATTTTTTTCAACTGCAAAGGGGGATATCATTGCTCTTTGGCCTCAGAAAGCTGCTGTGAGCATGAAATTATGCACACAGAGGAACCAGGAGGTATTGTTATGTGATATTATAATCATGTAGCCAAAGGAGGAGCTTTATAGGACAAAAACCTAAAGAGTCTGAGAAGGTCAGATCCAAGCCAGAATCTAAGGAAGGGCTTTTTTTTTGGGGGGGGGGGTGTGCATGTTTTGCTTTGAACCATGTTCCTGAGACCAGAGTCTGTGTAATCATTCACCAGCCTGACCCTTGTAGGAGGAGGAGAGGGAGCAGGCCTGAATGTTGAAGGAAGGCCAAATTTGGACATGGGTTAGCAACTTGGCTAATGCAGGAGGTGAAATGTGGCCGGAGCTGGGGGAGGGACTGCATTCCCTGGGACTTCCTGGTAGTGACAGTAATGACTGGGAGTGAGCCTTCCCAGGCTCAGAGGGCCGCAGATTGATCCCCACAGACAACATACTTCCTTTCTCCACAGTGAGCTCCGGGCTCTGGGAAGGGAGAGTGCACTCAGAGGAGCCAGGCAGTGGGCAAAGGGCAGGGCTGTGGACAAGCCCAGGAGGAGCCCAGTTAGAGATGTGAAAATGGGAGGATGCCTTGAGGATGGGGGGATACTGCTCCACAGACAGGCCCCGGGGGCTGAAATAATGACAGAAGGGAAGCCATACCAGAAGTATCTCCTATGGAGGAAGCACTTCTGGGCTCACCAAGTGTTTCACATTTATTATTCATCCTTTCCTTTCTCCCAGGTTTCTGAACCTGGAGGAAGTGAGGTAGAAGGTTAATATATTGAGTGTATGGGGAAGGGGTTTGTGGTCAGAGGGAAAGTGGAGGTAAGTCTAGTTAAGGCAAATGAACACCAGTGGACAAAGCCCCTGAGAACAGGGGCTCTGCAAGCAGGTAGGCATTTGTGCGTTGCACAGCTGCAGAGGGGACTGTTTTGTAAATCCTCCTCAGCCCTCAGGCTGGGCGTCTGCGAACGGGGAAGAGGTGTTTGGGTGGGAGGCAGCTGCCTGTCCTCCCTGTCTGGTGATAGATTCCTCCCTCCCCTCAACCAGGGGGATACCGACAGCAACCTAGAGCCCAGGGCCCCCAATCAGGCAACTGAACAGGGCCGCTGACCTGGCCTGGAGAAAGGAAGCATGAAAAATCCTCACTAACACCCTTTCCTCTCTGCTGGAAACACCTTGATAAAGCTCATTTCCTGAGGCCCCAGAGGAAACTGGTTGAGAGTAGCATTTTAGGAAAAAAGCACAGTTGGGGTGGCATCCTCAGCTCACTCCCTCTGTTCCTACTGTTGGTGTGCACTGCTCACCAGTCTCCTTCTGGAGCTCGACCCCAGTCCAACAAATACAGACCCCCCCCAAATCTCACACTCAGAAGTGGGTGTGCCTGATGGGGCCCATCTGCAATGCTGCGGTGTACATGTCTGTGTTCTCAGAGCCGCCATTGCTTGGAACATCCCATTTGCTCCAGTGCCTGTGTCTGGGGGCGCATGCGCACGTGGCATCTGGGAACAGGCACATCCAGAAGTTGGGGAAACTGAAAGGGGACGTCTGTGTTGGATGGCCAGAGGGCTGGGATGAAGTTAGACCAGAAGGCAGACCTCTGGGGAAATAGGGAGTGGCAAGTAGGGGGCATTAAGAGGAGAACACTGATTGGGGGAGGCTCAAATTCTTACCTCCCAGTTCAAAGACCCAGCTGTGTAGACCTCAGCTCTGGGTTGGCCCTGAGGGGTTCCCCAAGAAGTAGACAGGGCCAAGCCCTGCCCTCCTAGGAAAAGTCCAGTCCTGACCCTGTGAAGACCTTCCTGTGGGTGGTCCCAATCTGATATGCGACCAGGTTCCCCTGGTCAAGGAGGCCCCTCTCTGGAATGGAAACGGATATTACACCCCATATTCTACCCTCCACATGCACCAGTTTAGTGGAGGCAGGGACAGAAAGTACCTAAAGGTACTGCTGACAGCTATACCCAGTGCTAAATTTCCCCCATGCTGTGCCCAAAGCAAGAGTTTGTAGAAGGGTGGGAGGTGCCTCCTGTCCATGGCCACCAGCCTCTTGTGAGCAAAGGCTGAGTGCCGTAAAGCAGCCAGGCCCACGCCAGGGAGGGAAGAGAGCTGGGTTATAAATAGGCCTGAGACCAGGCCTTGGGGAGAGGAGGGGAGCCTGCAGTACAGCGCTCTGCCCTCTGCAGTGCCGAAAAACCTCTTCTAAAAAGGTCCTGAGGAGGTGAGAGGAAAGGTGCTGGTCCTGCCCTCCTGGCCTACCTCAGTGCCAGCCCGGACTCAGTGATACTCAGCCACCTCCCTCTCTGCTCTCTAGCTCTCTGCCTCAGTTTCCCTCTAAGGCGCTCTTCCCCCCAGGATGTGTGTCTTTGCAACTCTCACTCCAGGGCCTACTGGCGGACCAGAAAGTCTTGTCTGTCACTTCCAGACGCTCTCCAAGGTAGAGAGCCGGGACACCCCCTTCCCCACCCCACCCGATCCCCAAGGGAGTGGCGGCCCCTCCTACCTGCAAACACGGCGGAGCAGTAGGCATCGCTGATGTCGGTGTCCGGAGTGCGGACGTTTTCGGCGTAGAGGATGAAGACCCTCAGCATGCCTGGAGCGCCTTGGGGCCCCCGTGCGTCTAGGGCGCGAAGAGGGCCAGGGAAGGTCCCGGAGGGCTGACGTGCAGGTCGTGGGTCCCCTCAGAGAAGAGGGCTGGCTGAGCAAGGCCTCCTCGGATCTCTGGCTCCCGGCTTAGAGCTGTTGCTCTTAAAGGGAAACAGGACACCCGCGGGCTGCTCGAGTGGACTGGCTTCAGCGGGCGTTCCGAGAAGAACAGGGGCTTCTGCTCATCTTCGCCCCCGCCGCCTACCCGGGCTCCTTTGAGCTGTAATCTAATGCTCCGGCCGCGGAGTCTCCCAATGACACGGCATTTTACACCTGGCCAGTGGCATTGCGCACTGGGCGGTGGCCGCGATGGCCTGGGGCTGGACCGAGGCTCCGGGCGCCCGGCGTAGCCCAGATCACTCTCTGGGATAGCAGAAAGGCTCGGCCCCTCCCCTGACCATCCACGGAGTGCTATGCCAAGCCTGTCACCTCCGTCCGCCCCCAGCAGTCTCTTTCCAGAAGCCAGCCAGACAACCCTGGGTAGGACGGGAGATTCCAGGGAAGAGCTGTCAGCAGGCATAGAAGCCCGAGGCTGATTTCCATTGCCTGGAAGTCCCTGCCACTTTAAAAAGTTTGCTCTCACTTCTCTGGTCGTACAAGCAACACATGCTAATTTTAACACAAAAAGCATAAAGAAGAAAATCTCTGCTTCCGAGTAAAAACAGTACTAACATTTGGATATTTGGAGGCTTTTCTCTCCAAATGTATGCATATATGCATGCGTTAGAGTACTCCCATCTGAGTGTGTATGCAATCTGTGCCCCACAAGCTCATGTAACACTTCCTTGTATCATTAAAAATTCTTCATGAACAACTTTTTCAAGAGCTAAATAATTGTCTGTCATATGAATGTGCTAGATTCACAAAGCTTTTGCCTATTGTTACACATTCAGGTTCTTCCTAGATTGTCACTATTATAAATAGTCAGCAGTTTGTTTAAAATTAAAATGGATATAAACTCATCTTAGTATCAATCTTCCCCCCTCTCCCATGTCCACTAATTCTTCAGATTTGTTTCCTGGCTTTGGAGTTATAAGGTTGCAAGACATAACTTTTTTTAGGTTTGGGTACCTGTTGCTAAACTGCTTTCCCGAAGCTATGTAGTTCCACACTCCCAGCAGCCTGTGACTCACCTTCTAAAGAGGGCCAGTCAGATGGGTGTGCAGCTGTTAACAAAACTCCCTGAGCAGCCCATGTGGTCAAAGACTCACCCAGGATAGAAGGGCCAGTTGCTGACAGGGGGCTGATTATTTTCCCCAACAGAGGTACTAGAAGGGAGCAATTCTCCCCCAAAGTTGTATAATCTCAAGAGCAGGGTAGCAAACATTTCCTGTGGTCACTTAGGGTCCTCCTGTAGCAACCTATGCCACCTTCTTTTCTTTGCCTCTAGCAAATATATGGTGGGGAGAGAGAGATGAAAAGGGAGTTGAAATTCAGTCTTTCATTTAAAAGGAATGTATTGAGTCCTGCAACAGGCTAGGCACTGTCCTGGGTGGGAGACACAATGGTGAGCAGAGGTGACATGGTCCTGGTTATGCACTAAATTGTGTACCCTCAAAATTTGTATGTGAAAGACATTAAATGTGATTGTGTTTGGAGATAGAACTTCAAAGAGGTGACCAAGTTAAAATGAGGTCATTAGGATGGGCCCTAATCCAATCTGACTAGTGTCCTTACAAAAAGAGCAAATTTAGACACACCAGGATAAACCAGGAATGCATGCACACAGAAACAAGGCCATGTGAGGACATGGTAAGAAGGCAGCCATTTTCAAGCCAAGGAGAGAGGCCTCAGAAGAAACCAAACCTGTTGATCTACACCTTGATCTTGGACTTCTAGCCTCAAGAATAAATTTCTGCTGTTTGAGCCACCCAGTTTTACAGTATTTAGTCATGACAGCCCTAGCAAATGAATATAGTCCCTGACCTCAAGGAGCTTCCGCATCAGCAGGAGAAACTGACCTTTATGGACTAATCAAGTCAGTCATGCACCACTACAAATCTGTAAGTGCAATAAATGAGAGAAAACTTGGGAATGACAGCAGAGAGCAGTGGATCCTGTTTGAGATGAGATAAGGCCAGTTAGGAGTTCACTGAGCAGAACTGAGGTGGAGGCAAGGAAGAGAGTTTCAGAGAGAGGGAAGGGCATGCTCTCCTTCAGGGACCAGGGGGAGTAGCCTGTAGATTAAAGGTGGTCGGTTGGGTGAGGCAGGCTGCAGCACACACAGGGCCTAGCTAGGGGGAGCTGTATAAGGTCTGCACAGTTCAGGGGGAGTAACAGGGCCTGATCTGCTGCTCAAAAGCTCTCTCTGGCTGCTTTTTGGAGAATGAAGTGCAAAGGGTCAGAGTGGAAGTGAAGAGATGGGTCTTCACTTGACCCTACAGCAGGGGTCAAGGTGAAATGAGGGTGACTTGGACTAAGGTTGTGAAAATGGGGATGGAGCAAGTAAGGCAAAGCTGGGAGGAAAAAGGAGAGAAATTCCATGATCCTTCTATTCATTATTGTGTCCCCCATCTAGGACAGTGCCTGGCTTCCTTCAGGACTCAATATCTTCTCCTTAAATGAATGATTGAACTTTGATCCCCTCCCCATCACCTGTTGTGCTAGAGGCAAATAAAGGAAGAAGGCATAGATGGCTGCTGGAGGAACCTAAATGACCACAGAAAATGTTCACTACCCTGATCTTGAAAGTACAGACCTTTGGGGGAGAACTGCTCCCTCCTAATACCTCCAAGCAAAGCAGGTGAAATAGTTTCTTATTTCAGAACTTGCCCATTATGTGTTGCTTGAGAAAACAACTTTGGCTTGGGTGAAGTACAGCAGACCCTCCAGAGTTGACCACCACTCTATATTGATCACCTCCTTAAGTTAACCTAATTTTCATAGCCCAGACATGCACCACAGGTACCTATCAGTGGGCAATGGTTCCTCATTTTGACCACTTTCCTATGTTGACCAGTTTGTTAGTTCTTTGGGTGGACAACTTATAGAGATTCTACTGTAATTGATTCATTCAATCCATCATTCATTCATTTCTCAACATATATAGGTGCCTTGTATGTGGCAGGCATTTGCCAGATAACATTTTAGAGAAAGGTACCAAGTAGGGAACAAAATGTAATTGCACTGAGAAGAAGGTCAAAAGGCCCTGTTGATTTAGGGAAAGCCCAAATTGTGTCCTGTTTTTAGAGAAGCACAGTTGGCTCTACTCAGATGTATAAAGTAACACAAACATGCTCTATAGCATGAATTGAATTGAATCTAAGAAACACCTAGCTGCTTGTAAATGGTGTGACTAAAGTGATTTCAAAAGTGTAGGTTTTCTTTGTAGGTTAGACATCCTTTTTGCAACTTCTCTACTTAATTTATTCAAATAGTAGGCTATCTTCAAACTTTTCTGCATGGCATTGTCTGTGTAGAAATAAACCCCTTATGAGCATATATGCACCCAAACTTTATTCCAGCGTGTAGGGTATGTTTGAGAGTATCCTTTCTATTTAAAAGAACTACTTTCTCTGAGACCACCCAATTCGAAAAAATCAGATCTCTCTCAAGAATTTGGAATCGGGGCTCGGCGCCTGTGGCTCAATCGGCTAAGGGGCCAGCCACCTACACCTAAGGTGGTGGGTTCGAATCCCCAGCCCGGGCCCGCCAAACAACAATGATGGCTGCAACCAAAAAATGGCCAGGCGTTGTGGCGGGCGCCTGTGGTCCCAGCTACTTGGGAAGTGGAGGCAGGAGACTCGCTTGAGCCCAGGAGTTGGAGGTTGCTATGAGCTGTGATGTCATGGT
>CAUYQV010077866.1:0-11658 GCA_963574575.1 Galagoides demidoff
CTCCAACTCCTGGGCTCAAGCTAGTCTCCTGCCTCTGCCTCCCAAGTAGCTGGGACCACAGGCGCCCGCCACAACGCCTGGCCATTTTTTGGTTGCAGCCATCATTGTTGTTTGGCAGGCCCGGGCTGGGGATTCGAACCCACCATCTTAGGTGTATGTGGCTGGCGCCTTAGCCGATTGAGCCACCTTGAGTCAGTTTCTTAAAGAAAATAATATTGAGCAAGAGAAGCCAAAAGTCAAAGACACAGAAGAGGATGAAAGGATGGTTCAAAGTGACCTCGCCAGGGAAGATTCTCTGCTTACAGGTGCTAAGGCTCTGCCTGTGGGTGTCCCTGCCCATGGCCCCTCACCACGTGGTGGCAGCAGCTGGGTTGTGGGAACTGCACTGGAGGAGGGAGCAGGGCACCGGGACAGGGGCGCAATGCAGCATCCCAGCCCTGTGGGCACCCCTGCCCTGGCTCCCCATGGGGCTCCCAGGCTGGGCACTGCTGGGGCAGGTGGGCGAGCGGGGTGCTAGGCAGCGCCCAGGGAAGACTCTACACTCCGGGCAAGGGGTTGCTCCCCAGCCCTCTCCTCCTTAGTCCCAGACCCCAGGGCAGCCTCCGCCACCTCACACTCTCCAGGTGGGGCGGGCCGGCGGGACTCACCGTGCAGCAGGGCATGGCAGCGAGGGTGGGGTCCCTGCTCCAGGATGGTCCTTGCAGCACCGGAGCTGCTGGGCTCTGCCGTTCCTGTGGGCTGTGTGCTGAGCTCTGCTCAACCAAGGGCTCAGACCCTGTCTGTCCCTGCCCTCCCAAGCCGACAGCGAGTCCTGACGTCTCCAGACGTCCCAGCCACCGGCAGGTGTTTTGGGCGCTAATGGCTCCAGGCCAGGGGCTAAACGATCACTGCAGGAGACAGTGGCTCTCAGGGAGGGCTGAGGAGATGCTTATACCAGCTACACCCACACCTGCCGTGTGTTTGCCTGGAGGGTGGCTGTCCCTTTCCACAGGACTGGCACTGCAGCCGCCTCCGCTCCGGGCAGACCTGGTTGCAGCCGCAGCTGCGGTCGGTTGCTGTACAGCCGGGTGTTACCTAACTCCTCAGAGTAACTGCCGACTCCGGGCAGGTTGTTCCGGGACTGCAGAGGGGAGCACACAGCCACAAAACACCACAGAGCCCCTGTGACTTTCCATGGCCCCTCACCTCAAAGAGAGGGGACAGAGCCTGAGGCACAGCCTGGGGTTACACAGCAGGTGAGGGGCATCTGGACTGAGGCCCATTTTTCTGTGTGTTCCTCTCCCATCACCCAGGCACCAGCTCCCTCCACGCTCAGACCTGCCCAAGGGAACCCCTGTAGCTTTGGGGAAGAAGGACCCCTGAAGATGGGCAAGAGAGCCAGGCACCCAACACGCAGGGGCTCCCAGAGGTTGGGTGTGGGAGGTGGGGTGTGGGAAAATGGACAGACCTCCTAGGTGCCCCTCTCTCATCCTGGCCTCCACTGGGGGCAGCTCTGCCTCCTGCCTGGCAGCCCAGGACAGGCCAGCCTCTCCTTAACACACTTAGCTCTGCCTCTGGCCCAGATTCCAGGCAGCAAGCCTCAGAGTGCTGCAGGGAGTCACCACAGCGACGGGGTTGGGGGCATCAGAGGGCTCTGCAAGGCAGCCTGGGTGCCCTGCCCTGCCTGCCCTGGCTCATAGCCCCGTATACATTATGCTTGGACCACTCCTTTGCTTGGACCTGTCACATCAAAGAGGTCACGCCCTGGGCTGGGTTGACACACTTCACCACTGGCTGGACAGGCGATCCGGCCTCTCTGTGCCTCGGTTTCCTTGACCTCATGGAGATCAGGGAGGTGGTTCTGTAAGGAGACGGAGCCCACAGAGTCAGTGCTCAGCATGCATGGGGATGGTTTTTTCTCTCATTCACAAGAATGCTCCCTGGCAGGCCTCAGGGTCCCCATCTTACAGATGTGGCTGCTGAGGCCCATAGACATCTGGGTCCCTGAAAATGGGCAAGAGAGCCAGGCACCCAATACACAGGGGCTCCCAGAGGTTGGGTGTGGGTGTTGGGTGTTGGTCCTGGGTCACGGAGGAGAGTGGCTCAGAGGACAGCGAGTCTGGGTGAAGTGAGGAACGGCAGAAGGGGACCACTCTGTGGGGGCTGGGTGACAAGCCTATCCCAGTGTCATCTGTCCTATTCACTTTCATCTGGCATTCTAGGACATTCCACATCCACCAGGCAGGGGCAGGGACTCCTACCACTTGGCACTGAGAAAGCCTGGTGGATCCCTGCTCGTCCTCTCCCTGGTCTGGCACAGACAGAGAATCCCAATATGATGAAAGCCCTGTCCATTAAATACGGACTGAGGGGCGAATCAGAACCTTCTAGATGTTACTAATGCTACAAAGAGGAGTGTGGTCACCCCTGGCGTCCCACCCACAGGTAAGGGGGACAAGACTGTTGGAGAAAAATCACCCACCAGCGACAGAGGCTGGGGTTGTGGTTCAGGCAGGTCTGAGGGCAGAAGGCTCAGCATGCACAGGGCAGCGACCAGGTTCCGTCTTCTCCGGCTCGTGCCAACTATCAGGTCTTGGGATGGAGAACTGTCCTGATGCGGCTTCTCCTGGGCTGGTGAGAAGCCCTCAATGGCCCGGTGGGGAATGAGGCACCTTGAGTTTCTGGGGGAACAGAGAAAACCAGCCAGTCTAAAGAATAGAGGACACAGGAAGTTCATTGTTATTTGGGTTTCCTTCTACTGAAATGGGCAAATTTTATACTTTCTGGGGGAGGGATCAAAATCTGCTTCAGAGAACCACAGGTTTGGCAGTGGCCCTTAATCAGGCTGCATGTGGCTGGGGAAATTTTCATTCTCCAGGGAATTTATGAGTCTGAGCCAAGGGCAAAATTCTACCTGTTCTTCAGCCACCCTTCCTCCCTCCTCCCCAGTCCTCTCTCTCTTCTTCACCTTCTTCATCCCCTCCTTCCTCTTCCCTCCCCACCTTCTATTGGCCACTGAGTGCCCAGCAGGCCCATGTCTAATCCCGGGAATACTGAATTAGGAACGTAGTGCCAGACCCCTGTGCCCTCCTGAGCATGAAAACAAGCAAGTCCACTCCCGAGGGCGCTGGTGTCAGGGAGGATATAGAGAATGTCAAGGTCAAATCTGAGGAGTTTAGAAACCTGCCAAATGGAGGAGACTGTTGTGTACATGGGGCTGGGAAGGGCACCTGGGGAAGGTGGTGTAGGGCAGACTGTGAGCCAGGTGTGGATTGTGGAGAAAGAGGAGGAGTGACAATGGTGGTGATGATGATGGTGTTGGTAGTGATGATGGTGATGATGGTGGTGGTGGCGGCGACGGTGATGATGATGATGAAGGTGGTGATGGTGATGAGGAGAATGGTGATGATGGTGGTGGTGATGATGGTGATGATGATGGTGGTGGTGGCAATGGTGTTGGTGATGATGATGATAGTGGTGGTGATTCTGATGATGGTGATGATGATGGTGGTGATAGTGAAGATGATGGTGGAGGTGGTGATATGGTGATAGTGATGAGGAGAATAGTGATGATGGTGGTGGTAGCAATGGTGATGATGATTGTGATGATAGTGAAGATGGTGATGATGGTGGTGGTGGCGATGGTGTTGGTGATGATGATGATGGTGATGATGGTGATGGTGATGGGGAGAATGGTGACGGTGGTGGTGGTGATGGTGATGATGATGGTGGTGATGGTGAAGATATGGTGGAGGTGGTGGTGATAGTGATGAGGAGAATGGTGATGATGGTGGTGGTGGCGATGGTGATGGTGATGATGATCGTGGTGATGGTGAAGATGATGGTGGAGGTGGTGATGATGGTGATGATGGTGATGATGGTGAAGATGGTGATGATGATGGTGGCGGCGATGGTGTTGGTGATGATGATGATGGTGGAGGTGGTGATGATGGTGATGGGGAGAATGGTGATGATGGTGGTGGTGGCGATGGTGATGGTGATGGTGAAGATGATGGTGGAGGTGGTGATGATGGTGATAGTGATGAGGAGAATGGTGATGATGGTGGTGGCGGCAATGGTAATGGTGATGATGATGGTGGTGGTGGTGAAGATGATGGTGGAGGTGGTGATGATAGTGATAGTGATGATGATGGTGATGATGGTGAAGATGGTGATGATGGTGGTGGCAGCGATGGTGTTGGTGATGATGATGATGGTGGTGATAGTGGTGATGATGGTGATAGTGATGAGGAGAATGGTGATGATGATGATAACAACAGAAATGAATGCCGTGTCAGGCACCTGATGTGATGTGGCATTGCCAACCCTGGGCTCTACTAGAGGCCTAGTTGGTCCCCTGCTCCCTCTAAGCATAGAAGCTGAGATGATATTTAACCTCTAAAGCCTGCTCTTCACACTTCATGGTTCCTGGCCAGCTCTGGCTATAGCCCACATGTAGGAAGGATCTGACATTTCCCTCTCTAATTTGGTGGGTCAGTTTATTCTGGTGTACCTCCAAAGTGCATCTCACTAATGGTGGAATTTCAGACACTGTAAGGAGCCCTAGAGGTGATATTTTTGGGTGGGGAGTAGACTCATCCCCACATCTACTCTTGCAACGCAGCCCTGTGGGTAAGTTGGCCCTGTCCCTGTATACACACTACGCAGCCTCTAAGGAGATGGTATGAGGAGGAGGCCTTGCCGGGATGGCCTTGCTCCATCCGTGTGCTCCAGGCTCCCTACCAGGTGCTGCCAGGTGTCCTCTCTCTGCCTGTCTGCAGTTACCTGCCCCCATCCTGCAGGGAAGCCTCTTCCAGGACATTAGCTTGGCCACAGCCCACCTACCACCCCCTTCCCAGGAGTCTGTCACACATTTGTCTGGGTCAGGACTGAGGAGTCCCTCTCTGGTAGACTGAGCCCACCAGGCTCCTTAGGGCCCATGAGGCTGAGATACACAGGTCCTAGTCAGGATCCCAGGGGCATGTGGCCCAAGCATTACAGAATTGCTGTCACCTCTGTCAGAACAGGTCCAGGGGTGACATCCTGGCTCATAGCCCCTGCTGGATATGGCTCTGCTGCTGTCCCCACCTGTCTGGACCTCAGTTTCTCCATCTGCAGAATAATGGGGTCCAGACTGGGGATGGGGGTTGAATTCTCCCCCTCAGGGCCAGGCATTCAACATGAAGGACTATTCATCACTTTCACAAAGAAGCAGGTTCTCCCATCTTTCTAGAAACATGAGGCTTCTGGGTCTGTTTGACCCACTCTTACAAAATAATGGAGGCCAAAACTTCATTCACTTTCATCTTCAAACTAGAAATCAACAATGTAGTGCAGCGATGGGTGGCATGGGACGCAGGATGATGGCAGAGGAGGGGCTGCAGGAGGAGGCATTCTTGCCCAAATTACCAGCCTCTCTCCAGCCCCCTTTTTGTTGCCGGTTGGCAACACCAGTCAGGTCCTCCAGCCTAGAAGCTAGAAATCTGAGTGTTTATGTGAAATCTTCTAACTGTTCAGTGCTGGCAATTAATTCAAAAAGGCTTTGATCACTGTGAATGCCAGCCAAGAAACACATCTGCAGGCCCTGTTGGTTCTGCCTGTGAGTCAGCAGTTGTGACCTCTGGTCCTGAGGGTGACCCTCCAGGGTCCGCCCTTGATGATGATGATGCATTTGGTGATCTCTCCATCCAAACATGATCTCTGACACCTGCCAGAGATCCCAGGTGGTCCCAAAGTATGAAGGTCCTCTGTGTGGAGAGTTGGAGGATATGGCCCTCTTCTCAAGTCTCCGCCCTGCCCTGTGGCTGCTGATGGTGAGCAGATGTGGACAGGTGGGGCTCCGGGAAGCTCTGGCTGCCAAAGTTCAGACAGTGGACTCCAGGGGTCAGCTCCCACCAGGCCCAAGAGCAGATCTGGCATCCATTTATTCTGCAGACCTCAGCCCTGCTCGTGTATAGGCGCCCACAGAAGGGAGACGTGAATTCACTGGCCAGAAGAGGCACCATCTGACAAGGAGGAAAACCCAGGAAGGTGCCCAGAGACCCCTGTGCTAGGCATCAGCCTCGTCTGTCGCTGGTTCCCACCACTTCACCTACACATTACAGACCCAGAACACTTTTCATTTTTTCTGACCATGACCAACATCACCAAAGGCCTGGTTTATGCCGACTTTGTATAATGCCGTCTCTGTGCAGGGAACTATCTCATTTAATCCTCACCCTGTGAAATATCTATGAACCTTGCAAACCCTGGGGACACAAATATCTTGAAACTCAGAATTGCTATAATTCTTTCCATTTTAGAAAGGGTAACATGAGCCTTGGGTCCAGTAACAGCAGAGTAGCTGGTATCAAACCAACCCTCCTGCTATTGAATATCTGCAAACTCTTGGACAGAATAAAAAGCAACTGTTCAAAGACACAGGAGAGTAAATACAATCAGGTAGAAACCAGAGGAGACACAAAGGGATGCCAGGGCAACAGACATGAACTGGGAGTGTCAAAGGTCTAAGGCCTTTGTGCACCCTCAGTACACTGTCTTTTAATTTTGTTTGTGTCTGTCCCTTCTGTAGACATTGAGCTCCCTGGGAACAAGGGCTATACCTTGGTGGGTCCACATCTCAAACCCCAGGCCCAGTGCCCAGCGTGAAGCTGGCTCAGTGATGTTTCTGGACTCAACAGGAGGGTGTGGCCACAAGATGCTGAAAGCTGCAGCTGGACTCTGCTGTGGTAGGCCGGGACCCTCATCTCACCATCTACTCAGGCATCAGGTCAGCAGTAGGACGCAGGAGGCCAGGAAGCTTCCAGAACCCAAGAGCAACCTGATCTGACTCCATTTAGTTGCATTGTATCTTAGCCATATAATTTATTAATTAGACCATATCATTCATTCAATCGCTCATCTGTACATCGCTGTCTATCCATTTCACAAATATTTGCCCAGCCCCTTTGTCCAGCCAATCCCAGGAGATGGCAGAGAACAGGCTGCTGGCCCTGTGGGCTCCTGGAGACCACCTTCCAGTGAGAGACGTGATGCTAAACAGGCAAACACACGAGTGAGTAACGAGGGACTGTGTTAGCCTGAGCTGGTCGGGGTGGGAGGATGCTCCAGGCAAGGGGCCAGTGTAGGTGCTCAGACAGGGCAGGTGCACGCCAGAGGAGTGGAGAGTGGTGCACTCCTGCCAAGAAGGCTCCAGTGTCACAGAACAGGACAGACAGTCACAAGGACAGGCCCCAGTGATTGAGCCTGGGGGATGGTGCCAAGGGCAGGGATGCCAGAAGGCAGCATGGTAGGTGTGCCAAGGTCAGGGCAGGAGGACACCCCTGCTAAAGCAGGCAGGGGGTGCGGGTGCATCTCACCTTGAAGGCCAGGACAGGCTTGTCTTCTGCTGCAGGCAGGCTCTGACACTCCTGGCAAGGAGACCTTGCCATGACTCCTTTTGCAGACCCAGGCTCTGAGCAGTCAGCTGACTCTCTGGAGGTCACCCAGCCAGAGAAGAGCCAGCACGGTGGGTCCCTGCACCTCCTGGGCTGGAGTCCAGGCTCTTTCTGTGTCTACCTGGACTCAGGCCAGCCCTGGCACAGCTTTTCCCCTTTTCTTGGCTGTGAGCTTCTCCAGGACCAGGGACAGGCTTGCTCATCTCAGGACCCAGGCTGGTGTTCCCAGAGTGCAGCAGTGGGTACCAGGGCAGAGGCCCCTACACTCCCTATCTGTCTAGACTGGGCTATTTTCACATGACCCAGGCGCTGTCAGTCTGGCTGCCCACCTATCCCTGCCAGCTCACAGATGGATGGCCCATGGGAGACCGGCAGCTATTTACTGTGGCTGGAAGGATGGGCTGCTACATAGCTCCCACTCAAAAACTGCCGCACCCCTATTCCATTTCCAGGTCACCCAAGGTCTAGTGTGAAAAGTCACAGAACAGACAACCCTCCCTACCCCAACCCCCTGAGCCCACGCCCTTAGACTAACAACGTTCCCCACTGGAGTGTCCCCTGTCCTGAGAGGTGGTGTGGGAATGGAGGACTTGGCCAGAATCAGGTTGATCCTGGAAAAAACCAGCAAAGGAAGGAGTCTTGGGTTGGGGGCTCCAGGAAGTTCTTCTTCCCCCCAACCCTGCTTTTTCTTTGAGACAAAATCTCACTCTGTCCCCTGGGTAGAGTTCTATGGCATCATAGCTAACAGCATCTTCAAACCCTTGGGCTCAAGTGATCCTCTTGCCTCAGCCTCCTGAGTAGCTGGGGTTATAGGTGCCCATCACAATGCCTGGCTATTTTTAGAGACAGGGTCTTGCTCTTGCTCAGGCTGTTCTCTAACTCCTGAGCTCAGGCAATCCACCCACCTCGGCCTTCCAGAGTGCTGGGATTACAGGTGTGAGCCACCATGTCCAGCCTTTTCTTCCCACTTTTTAACATTCTTTAAAATTCCCATAACGAGCAACATATTACTTTCCTCGTGTGAGAGGATCAACTTTACTCAACAATTCACAGGAAGCTGTAAAAGGTACCAGGTTTTGCATAGCAACTATAAAATGTCTTTATTTTGGTTAAAAAAAAAAAGGAAATTTCTGTAGGTCTTTATGGAAAAAATACATGACTGGAACGCTTTCCACCAAACACGTCTCCATCTGGGCAGAAAAAGTTTTGATGATTTATCTTTTTTAATATTTTTGGTTTGCTTGAATGTTTTAACACAATGAAGTATGTTTTTAAATCATCATTAAACATGACTTGTACCTTGGAAGATGATTTGTACTTTGAAGTTTGTGATCACTTCCCATCTCCTGTCCCTTCTCTCTCTTTCGACAGTGACCCTGAGGGCCAGGGTGGCTAGGGGGCCTGGGAGGGCCTGGAAGGGCCTCAGGTGAGTAGAGAGCCAGGTGGGAAGCGGGGCTGGGGCCCAGGGTGCAAGGCAAGAGCCCCCCAAAGGGCCTGAGTAGGTGTGGGGTACGCAGGCCAAGGTCAGCACCTGTGCAGCTCTGGTGGAGCTGGGGTTGAGTCTGTGTGGAAGCAGCGCCATCTGGTGATCTCTCCTGGTAACATCAGCCTCTAGTCCTGTTTCTTGGAGATTGGAGAGGGTGGATGGATGGAGGTGGTCACCACAGGGTAACAGGATGACAGGGGGAGGTGGGAGTGGGTGATGGAGGGAGGAGTGAATGGTTCAACCACCCCTCTTCAGTGAGAAGGTGAAAGCCTTGGAGGGCAGGAGGCATCCTGGATGCCCAGGAGCCTGGAACCCGCCCCCCCCTTCCAATGCATCCAGCCCCTCACTGGTTCTCTCATGTGGGACACATGGGTGTGTCATGTGGGGAGGGACAGGAGTGGGGATGTGGGCTTTCTGTGGGGTGGGGTGCATGTCCTCACCCACGTTCTAGGGGTATTCTCCTCTCCCCGACCTTGCCCACTGTCTCTCAGCCTTGTTTCTGCCCTTCCTGCAGGCTCAGCAGGGAGGGTGGTCAGGACCATGGCATTCCAGCTCTGTATCCAACTCTCTGGTCCTCAGAGTGAGAGCTAGGGGGTGGGTGAGGTGGGTGTCCTCTGGAAGGTCCTGTGAGATTGGGGACTGGCGGCCACCTACACGCGACCCAGGGGCAGGGACAGCCCCTGCGCGGCCTCTTCCCCCAGGGCCCTCTGCAGAACAGCCTGCAGAGGCTCCCTTTTCCCAGGCTTCCGGCCGGCAATGAAGTAGAAGAGAGGTTTCCAGCTGCTGTTGATGCAGGCCAGGAGGGTGGCCAGCGAGGGAAGCAAGGGCAGGATATCAAGCAGGGTCCGAAGGCTCCAGTAGATGACAAAGGGCAGGCCGCAGAAGAAGAACAGCAGTGTGGCACCCAGCGCGATGCCGTAGAAGCGGGGGCGCTGGCGGCCCGAGCAGCAGGCCACCCAGATGAAGAGGACCAGGCCAGCCGTGCAGGCCACACAGGCCAGGGCCAGGAGCCAGGCCACGCTGGCCGCGTGGTACCGCAGACAAGCCAGCAGGCCTTTGCCTCTGTGCAACAGGCCACAGGTGTCGGCAGGTACCAAAATGACTGGCAGGGTCAGGACCCAGCCCAGGGTGCAGAGGACTCCCGAGGTGTGTCGGGGTCGGCAACCCCAGTAGCAGCCTGGAAAGAGGTCGGAGAGGCAGCGCTCGGCGCTGAAGGCGGCCAGCAGCCAGAGCCCCACTGCAAAGCCCAGGAAGGTGAGCACGAAGTACAGCGTGTCCTGGGAGTCCAGGGCAGCCTGGACCACGGAGAAGGCCACATGGCAGGCCAGGAATAGGAAGTCTGCGGCAGCCAGGTGCAGCAGGTAGACGGAGAAGGGGCCTTTCTTGATGCGCAGGCCAAGGTGCCAGAGCACCAGCCCATTGCCCACCAGCCCCCCCAGGCTGACAGCCAGGGTCAGGTAGAACACGACGCTAGTGAAGGTTTTCCAGAGGCTGAACAGTCCGAACATCGTGGTGGGCTCGGCGGGTGCTCCCAAAGGACCCTGCAAAGGGGGTACATACATTGGCCACAGGGGTGCAGCTCCAGGGCCGTCCTTCCAGAGTGTGACCTCACCAGCACCCAGCCCTCGGAGCTCTGGGTATGTGCCTGCGACATCAAGCCCCTGCATGGGTACCAGGCTCTCCTGGCAGGTAGACCAGGAGGCAGCAAAGAAGACCCCTGGTCCCCCTGTGGGGAGGAGGAACACTGCAGAGTCACCCTGTGCTAGGCCTGCCTCCATAGGCAAAGCGACATCTGCGGGGACCCTGAACGCAGGGGCTGCCCCCTCCTCTTCTAGCAGAGCAGGGTCTCCACCCAGAACCATGGGGTGTGTGGCCCTCTCCCACCTGAGGGCTTCCCACCCCAGGGGGTCTTTGAAGGTGTCTCGTGTTGCACCCGAAGGACACTGTCTTACAATGGGCAGAAGTTTCAGGTGGCCTCAGGAGGAGGGACAATGCCAGGTGGGGGCATGGGAAGGCAAAGGAGACACCAGCCTCCCAGTCCCCCCCTCCAGCCTGGCAGAGGACACCAGGGCTCACACTGCAGGCAGGCAGTGCAATGGATGCTTCTCTGAAGCCTTGAATCAGGGCAGGGGACTTTGGTGATGGGTTACAGAGCCACCAACACAGAGAAGAAGTGGACATAGAGTTTGCTCCTGGCCTCAAGGAGTGAGAGGCCATGAGTCCTGGGGGGACCTTCTGCAGAGCCAGAGGGACTGGCCAGAGGGACTAGCTGGGCCGTGGCTACACAGAGTCTCAGGGCCATCCCCCCTCTGGCCATCTCTGTTCTCAGCTCTGACACACAGCTGAGGGGCATCAGGGCCCCAGCTGTGTAGGGTACAGACAGGAGACAATGAGAGAGGGAATGACAGAGAGAGATACAGAGAGAGGTAGGGAGAGAGAGAGAGAGAGAGATGGAGGGATGCAGGGAAAGACAGAGACAGAGACAGGGATATAAAGAGAGGAAGAGAGAGGGAGAGATAGATATACAAGGACAGAGAGAGAGAGAAGCAGGGAGAGGGAGAGAGATGGAAAGATACAAGGAAAGCCACAGAGACAAAGAGACAGAGATGCAAAAACGGAGAGATAAACAGAGAGAAAGATACAGAGGAGGGGAGGGATACAGAAAGAGAGAGAGAGAGAGAGGAGGGGAGGTTACAGCGAGAGCGAGAGAGACAGAGGAGGGGCGGATACAGAGAGAGAGCGAGCGTGGAGGGGCGG
>CAUYQV010077868.1:0-16060 GCA_963574575.1 Galagoides demidoff
AAAAAAAAAAAAAAAAACAATAAAAAACCCCCCAAAAGAACCCCTCTAAACTATAGCTTTTTATTGCTAGGAGATTGAATTGCAGTGTTTGGGCTGAATAAAATCCTCAAGCTTTAGTCATTGGGGTACCACCTTAGCAAATTTGTGAAATATTGTATGTGTACCGTACAAACCAATATTTAAATTTTAATTGATTGATCTTATTATATAAATAAAATTATTTATAAAAAACCATTGCTATTGAAGGAACTAAGAAAATTTCACCCCAAAATATGAGTCCCTGGTATAAGGAATATGTTGAATTGAAGGCCCTTCAAGGCCCAGGAACACTGGAGGAAGGCTTCCCTCCATCTATGTAAACTGCACTGGCCTGAGCAGAGGATCTAAGGGGACAATTGACTTTCTTTTCCCGCTCCAGTTGTCTCAAACTATTTTAGGAGAGGATGGGGAATATAGGTGGACCTGGCTCAAATTATTTGGGTCAGAATGCTGGTTTTACAGGTTAATCTACAAGTCAGTCTATTTTTTTTTTTTTTTTGAGACGGAGCCTCAAGCTATCCCCCTGGATAGAGTGCCATGGCATCACAGCTCATAGCAACCTCCAACTCCTAGGCTCAAGCGAGTCTCCTGCCTCCGCCTCCCAAGTAGCTGGGACCACAGGCGCCCGCCACAACGCCCAGCCATTTTTTGGTTGCAGCTATCATTGTTGTTTGGCGGGCCCGGGCTGGGATTCGAGCCCGCCACCTTAGGTGTACGTGGCTGGCGCCTTAGCCGATTGAGCCACAGGCGCTGAGCCCCTCCACTTCTTTAATGCAAATTACAACATAAGGATTTTTTACGGTGGGCAGAACAGGAGGCAGTTAGCCTTCTGCTGTTGGTCTTAAACTAAGGTGACCAGATTTTAACATTGGTAAAGCAGGACACCATTGGGGGGGGGGGGCCTGACAACAATGCAAACTTTAATAAGCAGTTCTCAATAATCAGTTCAACAATTATTTGTTATTATTAAAGTTTAACAATATAAAATTAACAAAAATAATATAAAACACATATCCTGGCAAAATAGCCACATGGCAGCCAAAAACTGTATATTCCCTTCCTGTTCTCCTGTGTTCCCTAGCTTGTCGTGCATTCTTTCCAAAAATTGGGGCTTTTTAAAAATGCCACAGGATGCAGGAGAAATTGTTAAAAATTGGGACTGTCCTGCCAAAAGCTGGATGTCTGGTCACCTTACTCTGGG
Organism: Galagoides demidoff; assembly: GCA_963574575.1. Taxonomy (NCBI): domain Eukaryota; kingdom Metazoa; phylum Chordata; class Mammalia; order Primates; family Galagidae; genus Galagoides; species Galagoides demidoff. The sequence goes on from CAUYQV010077868.1 coordinate 1,241, forward strand.
GGTGGGGGGCTTGTTTGTTCCAGACAGTTTGGTTCTTTCTGAGCTAATTGTCCTTGCCTAGAAGGGAGGGAGGGAGCCAGTCTTCTTCTGATACTGATTCCACCTGGGCAACCTTGCCCAGGAGGGGAGTAGGGAGTTTACATTAGCCTTTTCATTTCCAAATGAAGTTACATTAACCTCTTCATTCCCAAATGGAGTTACATTAACCTCTTCAGCAGCCAAAAACCCTATATTCCCTTCCCATTCTCCCGCTGTTCCCTAGCTTGTCATGCATTCTTTCCAAAAATCGGGACTTTTTAAAAATGCTGCGGGGACGTGGGACAAATTGTTAAAAAGCAGGACATCTGGTCATCTTATCTTAAACTCCTTACTGCTTTACCATAGTTTATAATGTTCCTGTGACATCAAATATATCCAGATTTTATTAAACATATACAGAGGGTGCCAAAAAAAAGTATATACATTTTAAGAAAAAAATATTAAACTTGTAATACCCAATATACACCAACAAAAGATGACACTTAAGTACCTCATATAATTGTAGAAGTCAAAAGTGACTTGAGTATTACAATTTTAACACAGTTTTCTTCTTTCTTAAAATGTGTATACTTTATTTTTTTTTGCAGCCTCTGTATACATCAAAAGTCTTATAGCCAGGAAATCTATTTTTTTTTTTTTGAAGGAGATAGACATCTTGTTCTAATCTCATTATATGTTGCCATTTCCCTTAACTTTGAGCAAAATCCTGAAGATGTAGGATTGATAAATCCTACAGGTTAGGTTGATAGATCGATGAAAGGTTTTCACAGGTCACCAGCAGCATATGGTACAGCTGTAGATGTAGTAACTGTTTTCCCTGAGAAATCCCTAGCTCCTGATCACCAGAAAAAGTTCTTGATGCTTTCTCAAATCTTCACACCATCTCATCCAATGCTCCTTCTTTTCTAAAACACCTGTACTAAAACCTTATTTTCTTGCATTCGTTTCTTTCTTTTCCGTATAGTAAGTTTTTCTGAGCTTGTATTACAAGACTTATAACCCTTTCCTCTTTGACATCTCTTGAAATGAAGTAAAATGACCATCAGTCCATTCATTTTCAGGCCTACTTGGTCTTTAATAACCAACTGAACTCTATGCAGCTTCCCTCATCCTCTCCATCTCTACTGAAGACAATTCTTTCATCAGTTTTAACATAGCAGAGAGTGCCACCTGCTGAATTTCTGAAAAATGTCCATGTTATGATAGAGTAGATCATTTTTACCTGCTTCACTACTGAATTCTAAAGCAAATGGGCTTCATTCCGTAGACTTGGATCAACCATAAAACCTGGCCAGGTCATGTAGTACAGTAATTAGTTATGTTTTAAAAACTATTCTATAATAAAAGGTATTTGAAAATGTTCACAAGAATTTAAGTATGTCCCCAAATACTTCCTATGTTTACCCCCAAGTCATCAGGTAAGGTACACAGGCTGTTTTGCAAATGTGGAGACTGAGGCAGAGTATGTGTTCAACTTGCCTCAGACAGAAAGCTTCTTGGTAACAGTGCTGGAATTAGAACCCAGGGTTTCTACTTCTAGTCCAGGCTCACTTCTGCAACACTGGCAGTGACCAGGGACTGTGACCCCATGCCTAATCTGTCTGCTGGTGCTCATGCAGCTATCCCATGCGGCCTGCCTGATGGAGCACTCCGGGAAAGGAACAGATGCAGTCAGATCAGCTGACAGACTTGTGAGTCAGGGAAAGGCTGCCACACACATAATTTTTTTCCCTTATAAAGAAATCAAATAGAATTTTGTTATCACTTATGAATGAGCATTTATGTATATTGTAAGTACTTCAAGATCACAGATAATTAAAACCCAAACTATGATTATTTAGTACATCTCAATAATCCATAATTGCTATTAGGACTGCTTAATCTGTTGTTTATGTCAGTTCTGAACTTACACTAATCTACTATGTATTGCATTGGACCATATGAAATTTCACGTCTTTGTAGGTTGAGGAACATTTCATTAGCAATTTTATGTTTGTTTCAGTTTAGTACTTCAAATCAAAAAGCGTTCCTAGACATTACACCTTGCTCCTTTAGTGTTTCAATAGCCTCAGCATCCCTGAGGCCTCTCTTTCCTCACAGACAGTACTGCCGTACCAGCTGTTAGATGCCCAAGCCCATCTCTCATGGGTGCGGGGGGAGGGGGGAGAGGGTGGTGGTCAAAGCACAGCAGGGGGCTGGGCAGCAGTGTGGAGCCAACTGTTAAGAACTGTATCCCTGACCCACCATTAACTCTCTTAGGAAGGATGTTTTTAATTACTGTGTATTTTCTATCAAAGCCAGAAGCAATTGTTATTTTGGGGACCCACTGTTCTCTTGTCTCTAGTCTGAGAAACTAGTTTTTCCATACCTGCCAAAAGGGAGATATCAAACTGCAACACCCTTTAAGTGAAAGCATGTTCCCAGGCACAGTGATCAATTCAAAACATCTGCCACACTTACATTCCCAGGGTTCAACGTACTATTTTAAGGGCTGGCTGCAGGGACAGGTGAACCTGCTCACACAGGGCCCCGTTCTTGGAAGGGGCTCAGGCTTCATTTCATGTTCTGTAATTGTCTGGAATTCTTCATAATTTTATCTTTGAACTTGTATACTGTAAGTAAAGTCTAATGGGATAATGAAGCCTGTGTTGGGGCTCAGAAATAAGACTTTCCTGGCCTTCTCCTGTCCTCTTTTCTCCTGCCCCCCTCTTCCCCAAGGCAGGCAACAGAAACTAGACTTTCCTCTTCATTGGTAGGTCATAGGAACTAGAATCTCTTTTCTCCAAAGCCAGCCATAAAACATAAAAATACTGTCCCAACTTCCCCCTGCCTTTCTTTGTAATTGCTGGCCAAAAGGACATTCTCTGACCATCCTTGTCTAAAAGTAGATCACAAGACCCTCAGTCCAGAGGGGTCTTGCTCTACACCTGCGAGGAGGGAATGTTACACAGACAGGCCAAGAAGAGCTCTGAAGAGACAGGCCTTGCTGGGTTTTTCTGCTCAAGTCCATTACTATTAGATCATACCCTTCTGTCCAACTACCTTTCCATGAGACTATTTTTCATCAAATCTAAGCATAATAACGGTTTTCTCTAGGTCTCTGGATGTTCGTTTCTGAAGCCTCCTGAGTCATGTAAAACTGTGATTATATAAATCTGTTATGCTTTTCTCTTGTTAACCTGTATTTTGTTACAGGAATGTCAGCTATGACCCTTGTGATAGGGAGGAAAGGCCTGCACATGCATGTGAGCAGTGAAGTCACTGGGCAGCAGTGGAGGGGAGGGGTGGGGGAGCTCAGAACTAAGGGCGCGCTACCCAGACACTGAGCAACTGCACCAGAGCATGTCTTGGGCAGGTCAGAGACTTGGACCCAGAATGATGGCTGTGATAGTGATGACAGCAGAAGCAGCGATAGCCAAGGACATGAGAGATGGGGAGAGGAGGCAGAAGAAATTCCAGCAGCTCCAGGAACCATGGCGAGAGGCCAGCTTGTCCATCCATCACCCAAGCCCATCCCCATGGAGTCTGCACAGATATTTAATGCTCTGAACTGAGCCCCAGGACAGTAAATTATTACAAAGAAAAAGCCTACACAGAGGCTCTACAATAAAGCATATTAGAAATTGTTAGAATTCTGCAGAGAGTTTATAATCTCTGGTTTTGAAGACTGCTGTAACATTGCAAAGTAAATATTCACAGGCATAGAAACAGAAATTACGTAAAGATTATACTGGACAAAAAAACCCCACTGTTTTCACATGAAGCTTTTAGATGAGAAAATTAGTTAAGGAAGAAGACCATTTAAAAATTATTATTATTATTATTATTTTGGTAGTTTTGGGCCGGGGCTGGGTGTGAACCCACCACCTCTGGCATATGGGGCTGGCCCCCTACTCCTTTGAGCCACAGGTGCCACCCTAAAAATTAATTTTTAACAGGGAAAATTGAAAGCATTCCTGCTTAGAACTAGAACCAACAAGGTTGGCCACTATCCTATCTCTGCTTCTGTTCAACACAGTGCTGGAAATTGTAGCCAGAGCAATTAGGCATGAGAAGGAAATCAGTGTATCCAAACGAAGAAAGAAAAGGTCAAATTATGACTCTTGGCTGATGTTATGATCTTATATGGGAAAACCCCAAAGATTCTGTCAAGAGACTCCTGGAACTGATAAATTCAACAAAATCAGGTTACAAAATTAACATGCACAAATTAGTAGCTTTCGAATACAACATCAATAATCAAGCTGAGAAATAAAAATTCAATACCTTTCACAGTAGCAACAAAGAAAATGAAATACCTAGTAACATGTTTAAGCAGGTGAAAGACCTCTACAGAGAGAATTATGAAACTCTGAGGAAGGAAATCACAGAGGATGCAGATATAAACAGAAAACATTTCATGCTCATGGACTGGCAGAATCAACATTGTTAAAATGTCTACATTACCCAAACTGATTTACACAGTCAATGCAATCCCCACTAAAATACCAATGTCATTTTTTGCAGATCTAGGAAAAAATAGTTCTATATTCTGTGTTGAATGCAATCTTCAGCAATAAGAACAAATCAGGAGGCATCACTTTACCAGACATCAAGCTATACTATAAGGCTATAGTAATCAAAACAGTATGGTACTGGCACAGAAAACAGATACAGACCCATAGATCAGAACAAAGAACACATATTTAAAACCATCCTCATCTTGCCATCTGATCTTTGACAAAGCAGACAAAAACATGCACTGAGGAAAACAGTCCCTATTCAAAAGATGGTGCTGAGAAAATCTGACAGTCACATGTAGAAGACTGAAACAGGATCCACACTTCTCACCATTCCTAAAAATTAATTCATGATGGATAATAGACTTAAACCTAAGACACAAAACTGTAGGAATTCTGGAAGAAAATATTGGAAAAACTCTTATACATATCAGCCTAGGCAAAGAATTTACGAAGGAGACCTCAAAGGCAATCCCACCAACAACAAAAATTAACAAATGGGACTTGATTAAATTAAAAAGCTTCTGTACAGCCAAGGAAACAATTAACAGAGTGAATAGACAGCCTACAGAATGGGAGAAAATATCTTTATGTTATACATCCAATAAAGGTCTGATAACCAGCATCTATAAAGAATTCAAATCAGCAAGAAGAAAAAAAAAAAATCAAACAAGGCTCAGTGCCTATGGCTCAGTGGCTAGGGTATCAGCCACATACACCGGATCTGGCCAGTTCAAATCCAGCCCGGGCCTGCCAAACAACAATAACAACTACAACCAAAAAATAGCTGCATGTTGTGGTGGGTGCCTGTAGTCTCAGCTACTTGGGAGGCTAAGGCAAGAGAATCACTTAAGCCCAAGAGTTTGAGGTTGCTGTGTGCTGTCAACACCACAGCACTTTACCCAGGGCAACATCTTGAGACTCTGTCTTAAACAACAACAAAAAAAGAAATAACTATTGTAAGCAGGAAAAATATCATTTATATACAACATTTAAACATCTGTATTCTAATCTGAATCTTGCCTTCAGAAAAGTCAACCCACGGCTTGGTGCCTGTGGCTCAAGTGGCTAAGGCGCCAGCAATATACACCTAAGGTGGTAGGTTTGAATCCAGCCCGGGACCGTCAAACAACAATGACGGCGGCACCCAAAAAATAGTCGGGCATTGTGGCGGATGCCTGTGGTCCCAGCCACTTGGGAGGCTGAGGCAGGAGACTTGCTTGAACCCAGGAATTGGAGGTTGCTGTGAGCTGTTCTGCCACAGCACTCTACCCAGGGGGTCAGCTTGAGGCTCTGTCTCAAAAAAAAAAAAAGGTAGTCAACCCACATGAACAGTTCATATCACAACAGGGATAGTAGAGCAGATGAGAAAAAATACAGACATACTGGAAGATATCATGCTGAGAATATTTACAATTTTTATCTCTATTTTGGGAGAAATAGGGAGCAAAGTCATCTAAAAGTGAAGATGCTAAGGAGTTACTGTACATTTGACATACTTGTAAAGAAGTCCTCTGGAGCAGGAGGACAACAAGAGTTACTACTGATGATATTACAGAGTTTTTATTTGGAGTGACAGAAAAATTTTGGAAATAAATGGTGGTGATGGTTACATAACATTGAGAGTGTAATTAATGCCACTGAATTGTACACTTAAATGGCAAGATATATATTTAACCCCAACAGGATACTTTAAAAAAAATAAAAAGAGTGGGTGCTGCCTGTGGCTCAGTGAGTAGGGTGCCGGCCTCATATACCAACGGTAGTGGGTTCAAACCTGGCCCTGGTCAAACTGCAACAAAAAAATAGCAGGGCATTGTGGCGGGTGCCTGTAGTCCTAGCTACTCAGGAGGCTGAAGCAAGAGAATCCCCTAAGCCCAAAAGCAGGAGGTTGCTGGGAGCTGTGATGCCATAGCACTCTACTGAGGGTAACAAACTGAGACTTTGTCTCTTAAAAAAAAAAAAAGAAAGAAAGAAAGAAAAAGAAAGTCCTCTAAGCTAAGCTGACCAACCTGACCAAAGGAATGTAGTAGAATTACTATTTGCTGCCTGTAGTCAGAAGCTTAAGTTATCCATTTAGAAAATAAGACTTGGCTTGGTACCCATAGCAGTGGTTAAGGTACCAGGCACATACACAAGAGGCTAGCAGGTTTGAACCTGGCCTGGGCCTGCTAAACAAAGACAACTTCAACAAAAATAGCTGGCCATTGTGGCGAGTGCCTGTAATCCCACTTACTTGGGAGGCTGAGGCAAGAGAATCGCTTAAGCCCAAGAGTTTGAGGTTGCTGTGAGCTATGATTCCATGGTACTCTACCAAGGGTGACATAGTGAAACTCAGTCTCAAAAAAAAAAAGAAAGCAAGACCACTATATTGTATTCCATCTCCATAATGTAACATAGATACATGTGCATATTTAATATTCCGAAAGGAACATTCCTTCATGATATGGACTGAATTGCATTCCCCCTGAAGTCCTAACCCACAAATGTTACTGTGTTTGGAGAATGGGGTATTTAGGGAGGTAATTAAGATCAAATGAGGTCATAAGGGTAGAGCCCTGATCCGAGAGGACTGTTGTCCTTATAGGAACAGAAGAGATGACAAAGCTTGCTGGCAAAGTGAAATGGCCATGTGAAGATGATCAAGAAAGCAGTAGCTGCCAAATCAAGAAAGCCCTCACCAGCCACCAACTCTAACCTGTGATCTTGGAATTCAAACTTCCAGAACTGTTAGTAAATAAATGTTTGATATTTAAGCCATCTATTCTGTGTTATCTTGTCATCTACGCTTAGGCAGACTAATATACTCTGTAACAAGCAATTTATAAATAGTAATAAAAAACAAAAAGAAATTACCTCTGCCTGGTCCCAACTTGACAGCTTTTTGGGAGTGGCACCAGGAGTCTGATCGGCTGTTTGATCCCAACGCCGTTTTCGTTTTGACGGAGGCTGAGACGCTGCTGCTCCATTGACGACTTTTAGTTCTCCAGCTTTAGCTTTTTCTGCTAGCTGTTGCCTAATTTCTCGCTGAAAAGTATTTGGAAAAGCATTGATATTGAACTTTAAAATGCTTTCAACGTATTTTTGTCATTTGCACAGTATTTCTATTTAATATCCTACTATACTTTGCTCACTCTCCTTTCTATGTTACTGGTAGTCTTATTTTTTTCCCTGTATTTTTAGTTTTACACATCTTTCTTTCCCAACAAGAGAAAAGCCAAGTACAGAATTTATGACATAGTACACCCTACTTTATATTCAGTTAGGAGAAGTAAAATCTTCCGCCAACGGTATAGAACCAAAATGTTTCCAATGAAAAACAGCTTTAACATTCACAAACCAACCAACTACATAACACAAAATAGAAAAAAGTAAAAAATAACATTATTTTATTTAAAATTAAGTAAATTACAGCAAATACACATTTAAGTTACCCTATACTTTTTAAATGGAATTCATTTAACTCATATAACAAATCATATTATTCTAACAGTTATGAGATTAAAACAAAATAGCATAATCTCTACAAGCAAAAAGGAATTATTCTCCATCCACATCTAAGCAGAATCTTATAGAACTATCTAACTTTTCCCTAACACACTGGCTTCAGACAGACACCAGCAACCGTCTTCTCATAGCCACATCCACTATAAGATACATATGTACATATATAGCCAAAGGGCCTGGGACTAGAACAAGATATGGAAATGAAAAACTATATTTGGAAGGTGGCATAATTTGGGGGTAAATTTCTTTTTCAACTCAATTTTTATTAGTACCATTAAAATATTACTTGTGCAGCAGAAAGCAAAATACCAAACTCAATCTCAACTTCCTCAATCTCATTCTTTCCTCACTATTAAAATAAGAGGAAAGTTTACATACTTCTTCTTTAGTCAAATGTTGTTCTCGCATTACATCCATGTAAGTCCTAGCATTCATTTTAGGATCAGGTGTCTTCCCTCCTGCAGAAAAGAACAGCAACAGGACAAGAGTACAATAAATAAAGGATAATTAGGTTCAACTGATTTATCTGCCCTGCTCTAATATTATGTTATTCCATAATCATTTAATTTATTTTTGATGGAAAACTTTAATAATTATACATCTTACTTTTTACTGAGTTTGCTGATCAATTTAACCTGTTTGAACACAAACATATCTACAGCAGTTTAAAACAAATATTTTAATGCATATAAAAACAAAATGACAGCACAGTTTAGAGTCTTCAGAAGTGATGGGTTCCTGGGTTGCTAATCCGGAATACGTACACTTTCGTGCCTTTGTCTCCATCAGCAGTTCTGACTTCAAGCAGCAGAATAGAAGCCTAGAAAATTATCTCTTTACCATTAGTAACACTTTGGAAAGATATTTATATTCAAAACATTACCTGTTGCAAGCTGTTAAAATCTTGACTACAAATAACTATGACTAGATAAGTTCTTTACAGTGTTCTAAAACAGTTGTAGTTTAGAAAATTTGATTTTTTAAAATACACCTATACTTTCATTCTGATGTCTCGTTACTAAAAAGGGCTTCATGCTTTTTTAAGTTTTTTTGACCCAGAAAACATATTTTTATTTCTTAGAAAGTATAAATTACAACTGGAAACATATTACTTCAAATATATTACTTCTACCAATTATGATGCACACGAAGAAAAGTTGGTGTACAAAGAGATGTGTTGGTCTCTTGGTTAAAGTTTCAGCAAAGTTTCAGTTGCTTTTCAAACTTCAAAATATCTTAAAGAAGCCCAAACAGTATATACCAAGATTCATAGAGGCACAATATGCTCTAAAAATGTGATAATTAGCTATACAAGTAGTATAGCATCACAATTTAGGAAAGAATAATAAAATTCTAAGACATTTCCTATACTGACGATCATGCCCAATTGGTAGTGTCATTCTTTCTGACACTAGCTCTGTTAAGACTTCCTTTGGAATACTTTTTCACCATAATCTAGAGAGGATGTGTTGAACTGCACCCTTAAGAATGCAGACAGGACTGGCATATAGCAGTACTGCTGTAGGAAAGAAATTAAGGACAGTTAGTATGGGCCTGTGAATTCTGACATACATGTTTAAATCAATTACAATTACGCAAGTAAAAAAAAGAATATCCCTACTAATTCATGCAGGCTGAAAGCCTAGTATGTAAAAACCTGCAGCAGAATATAATTTTAAGAAACAGGCACCTAATTTTGATTGTGAAACTCACTCACCTGAGGAAAGCTTCCATCAGGCTCACTATGCCCCTTGTGCTGACTTGCACACTAAAATTAGCAAAACAGACTCCAACTATTAAAATGATCAAAGTCTTTGTATACATACTTTTGTTTTAACTTTAAGTATGCCTAGAGCAAAGTAGTTGCATTTACTAAGCTATATTTCGAGCAACAGTGGGGAGGGGAGCTCTAGTGTGAGAAATAGTTTCTCAAAAATTAACAATCCTAAAAATCTAAGATTTGGAATGAAAACTTTCAATAATTTGAAAGTATTTTCAGCAGAAAAACACATTTGTTCAAAGTATAGAAAGCGTACCCAAAACAAAAGTAAAAGAAAAACCTTTAACCCTTTGCGTTTCTATGGCATTGGCTCATTATTTTCTTGTCCTTCTACCTGGAAAGAAAACTTGCATTATAAAGATGAAGAATATGGCATCTGTGACTTCAACCAAATCTATACAAATCTATAATAAGGGGGATTTTAAAAAAGAAAAGCAAATTCGTAAGCATGCCAAAAAAAATCAAAGGGCTAAAGACAACTTAATACAAACAAATTTTTGAACACTTATAGAAAAGTGGGAAAGAATTACCATCTGCGAAAGGATCAAGACGCTCTGGAGAAATTATCATGGTCCTCCTATGCTTTTTGTATTCATCTTCCCGGTCTGCAATCTTTGGAGGCCGATGCTCAGCAAATGGATCATACTGAAAAGATGTATGTCTCACTTAATATCCATTTTATTAAATAACCTTGGAGAATATAAATCAGAATACTACAAAACACATGTAAATGTTTATTAACACATGACAACCAATAGAAGGAATATTCTATATTGTTTTATGGATAAATGTTAATATGAAAAAACAAGGCATATGAAAATGAGGCAAAATATATATCACATTTCCACAGTTTAATGTTTAATGGAATGATTACCTTTACAAAATAAATAAAGTATTATTTCTAATATCCCAAATCAACTTCATTCAAAACATTCTGAAATGACTTTTAAAATTTATGAGTTTCCACGCAAACTCAGACATACATCTTTTTTTAAGAGTCATATATGTGTATATAGAAGTTAACAGTCACCTGTTCTGTTGACTGTGGTATATCATTAAGCAATGCCACGGGGGCATGATATCCTGGCTTCTTCTGACCAAGCAAACTTGTAGATGATGAGTAGTCATCGTCATCCTGCAATCAAACACCCCCCCCAAAAGGTACAAAGAAAATGTCAAAATTTGAAATTAGACAGAATACTCAAAGACTCAACATAAAATCAAAAGATTTACTGACAGTGTGATGTTTAAGCCCTCGTTCATAGAACTTACAATTACTATTACGTTTTTGTTCACTTCAAAAAGCTACTAAAGCAGCCAGGCATGGTGATGCATGCTGGTAGTCCCAGCTACTCAGAAGGCTGAGGCAGGACGATCGCTGGAGCCTGAGAGTTCAAAGCTACAGTGAGGTACGATCAGGCCACTGCACTCTGACCTGGGAAACACAGTGAGACTTGGCCTCTTAGGGAAAAAAAGCAGCTATTAAATTTAGTTTCCTTTACTCCTAAAATTATTCAACAAATAAAGCTTTCTGCAGAAGTCAATTAAAATAGGTACAGACTAGAAAAATCTGAACATTCATTTTCTCACAGATATGATGAACTGTTCTGCAAATCCAGCAACTACAAACAGCTTATTTAAAAATTTTTAAGATTCATTTGTTTTCTTGTTTCTACTCATGGCTTTTAACACAGTTTAACAATCTTTGAAATAAGTAAAAAGTAATTAATTTTTAAAAGTAATTTTAGATGTATCTGTTCCTAGTAGTAAGTTAAACAATGTTATGGTGTTACTTTTCTGACATAAAAAGGACAGGCCAGCACAGTGGCTCATGCCTATAATCCTACCACTGCGGAAGGCCAAGGCGGGTGGATTGCTTGAGCTCACAAGTTCAAGACTGATCTGAGCAAGAGTGAGACCTCCATCTTTACTACATTAAAAACTAAGGCAAGACGATGGCTTGAGCCCAAGAGCCTGAGGTTGCTGCGAGCTATGATCTACTCAGGGTGCCAGAGTGAGACTCTTGTCTTAAAAAAAAAAAAAAAATTGGATAATTCTCAAGGTCTTAATACCTCATATATTTCATTTAAAAATGAAATGACAACCAGTCACAGTAGCTCTCACCTGTAATCCTAGCACTCTGGGAGGCCAAGGCAGGAGGACTGCTGGAGCTCAGGAGTTCAAGAACAGCCTGAGCAAGAGCAAGACCCCATCTCTACCAAAAATGGAAAAAAATTAGGTGAGCATAGTGGCAGGCACCTACAGTCCCAGCTACTCAGGAGGCTGAGGCGAGAGAAACACTTGAGCCCAAGAGTTTGAGGTTGCTGTGAGCCATGACACCATGGCACTCTACCCAGGGGGACTAAGTGAAAACAAACAAAAAAAAAACAAAACACCTATCTGATAATCTATAGACATAAAAGAAAATTTGTATATAACTGAGTCACACAAAAACAGATAAACATTTCACCAAATCTGGATGTCTGGGATGGTCTCATAAAACATAAGCATATAATAAAATAAAAAACACCATGAAACATCAGTCATCTTCCACAGTAACTAAAACAAACATAAAAGCTCATAAATATCTATCAGAAACAAGAAAAATTCCATTCATATTAAGCTGCCAAGAGGAAAAAAGCAAACAGTACCAAGTCAGATATCAAGTCACAAAGACAAATGGCCAACTTCACAACTGTTTGCTTTACAGCAGTTAATGATTTGCAGGCTCTCTGCTGGATCAACAAACTAGTCTTTAGTATCTTTAACATAAAGATTCAGAACTCAATGCTTCCAGTGAGAATTCCAATCCTTGGAGAGGAAAAGACACCTTCAAGATAGTTTTATCATCTAAAAGATCCCAAAAATTTCTCTCCAGATTAAAGTAGATATCTCAAATAAGAGTCCGGTATATCCTTGCTCCTCCTCTCCCCCCGCAATTACTTATCCAGAAACAAAACAAAAAATGCTTGCCTCTTATACAAAATTTTTACTTACATCTTCAAGTTCAGTTGCTGCAATTGATGTCACGTATCCAGCAAATCTGCTGTCACTTCCACCATAAATTTCCTGGTCATAATAACCTGTAGAATCAAGGCCCACTCCTTGAGCTTCATCAAGAGCTGCCTTCTTGCCTTGAATTTCTCGAATCTGTGCTTCAATATCTATAAAAAAGATAATACAGACTTTAATTTCATTTTTTAAACATCTCTCAACACAATGCATTTCTCTACTAGATATTATCTAAACACTCTCTTAAATACAAATAATTTATGGGAAAATAAACGGAATTGTGATAAAAATTCTTAAAAATATATAAAGTTTAAAATAACTATACGATATAAGGGGTAAGTAACTACAATAGCATTAGCATGCTCAAGCATTTAAAATGTAATACAATATCATCTAACAATATATAAATCCAGCTTCCAATCTCCCCAGTTGTCCTTTATAGATATTCTCTTTTTTTCTTTTCTTTTTGCAGTTTTGGGCTAGGGCCGGGTTTGAACCCGCCACCTCCGCCGATGCCCTACTCCTTTGAACCACAGGCACCATCCACGATATTCTCTTTTTTGATTTATGATTGAATCAAAAATCAGGCACTGCGGCTCGGCGCCTGTGGCTCAATCGGCTAAGGCGCCAGCCACGTACACCCAAGGTGGTGGGTTGGAATCCCCAGCCCGGGCCCGTCAAACAACAATGACGGCTGCAACCAAAAAATGGCTGGGCGTTGTGGCGGGTGCCTGTGGTCCCGCTACTTGGAAGGCAGAGGCAGGAGACTCGCTTGAGCCCAGGAGCTGGAGGTTGCTATGAGCTGTGATGCCACGGCACTCTACCCAGGGGGATAGCTTGAGGCTCCATCTCAAAAAAAAAAGAAAAGAAAGGAACAGGAGCAGTTTGAAGGAACTGAAAATGATGAAATGGATTTAATGCCTAACCTAGTACCTCAGTTGTTATTTTTTGGTTTGACTGTTTCCTGTTTTGTTTTGAGCACGGTCTTGCTCTGTTGCCTGAGCTACAGTGCACTGGTATCACCACAGCCCACTGTGGGCTCAAGAGATGCTCCTATCTTAACCTCTTGTGAAACTGGGACTACCAGAACAATACACCATGCCCAGCTAATTTTTTCCTTTCTCTTTCTTTTCTTTTTAATTTTTTTCTATTCTTTGCAGGGATAAGGTCTCACTCTTGCTCAGGCTGGTCTCCAACTCCGGCAGATCAAGCAATCCTTCTGCCTTGGCTTCCCAGAGTGTTAGATCACAGGTGTGAGCCACTGGGGCGTCCAGCCTGCTAATTCTTATGGTCTGTCACAGCAGCACCCTCTCTATAAATACTGTTTCCTGCATCTCTTCCCTCAAAACCATTATGGTAGCTAGGCAGCCAAAATATCTCATTTGTGCTTTTTAAAAAAACTATTACCTCTACAGTTACTTCAGTTTTAACACATTAACTGCCAGGTGAGCTGTATTTAACTTACTCTAGTTTTGAGCCAGGGGCCTCATGTAGCATATATTGATGCACATTTCTTTACCTATCTTGACCTGGTAAAATACCATGGACCCAAGGCAAATTTTTTTTCCTAGTATGTCAGTGTGTTAGTTTTATATTAAAAAAAGTTTTATCAATGAATCCCCAACAACAAAAAATTTAAAAAAATTAAATCACCCGCAAGAGCTGGGGAAAAAAAATTTTTTTTTAATCTACATTCCTCTCCCACTCCTCTTCAAGCACTTTCTCACTCTTGAAAGAATACAGAAAAAACTTAGTAGCTAGAAAAACTGGCTAAAGGATGAATGGAGATTTATACTTCATTTTTCCTTTCTAAAACGACTGAGTCTTAAAAAGAAAAACTCGGCTCGGCGCCTGTGGCTCAATTGGCTAAGGCGCCAGCCACGTACACCTAAGGTGGTGGGTTCGAATCCCCAGCCCGGGCCCGCCAAACAACAATGATGGCTGCAACCAAAAAATGGCCGGGGCATTGTGGCGGGCGCCTGT
>CAUYQV010077870.1:0-37386 GCA_963574575.1 Galagoides demidoff
CCAGCCACGTACACCTAAGGTGGTGGGTTCGAATCCCCAGCCCGGGCCCGCCAAACAACAATGATGGCTGCAACCAAAAAATGGCCAGGCGTTGTGGCGGGCGCCTGTGGTCCCAGCTACTTGGGAGGCAGAGGCAGGAGACTCGATTGAGCCCAGGAGTTGGAGGTTGCTGTGAGCTGTGATGCCATGGCACTCTACCCAGGGGGATAGCTTGAGGCTCCCTCTCAAAAAAAAAAAAAAAAAAAGCTTTGAGGCCAGCCATTGACTTCTCTCTGGTTAAGAAAGTATTGGATGGCATCTTTTCCCAATAGAAGATTGTGTCATCGACATTAAAAATCTGTTGTTTAGTATAGCGACCTTCATCAGTTATCTTAGCTTGATCTTCAGGACAACCTGCTGCAGGTTCTACATCAGCGCTTGGTGCCTCAGACCTTGCACTTTTATGTCATGGAGATGGCTTCTTTCCTTACATCTCATGAACAAATTTCTGCTAGCTTCAAACTCTTCCTCAGCTTCCACATCTCTCTCAGCCTTCACAGAATTGCAGATAGTTAGGGCCTTGCTCTGGATTAAGGGAATGTTGTGGCTGGTTTGATCTTCTATCTGGACCACTAAGACTTTCTTTTCCATACCAGTAATAAGGCTGTTTTGCTTTCTTATCATCTGTGTGTTCACTGCGAGTAGCACTTTTAATTTCCTTCAAGAATTTTTTCTTTGCATTCACAACTTGTCTGACCCTTTGGTACACAAGTCCTTGCTTCTGACCTATCTTGACTTTTGGTATGCTTTCCTCACTAGGGTAGCTAGCTTTCCTCTCTAGCTTTTGACCTAAGGCGAGAGTTGTGTAACTCTTTCTTTCATTTGAACACTTAGAGGCCACTGTAGGATTATTAACTGGCCTAATTTCAATATTGTTGTGTTTCAGGGAATAGAAAGACCTGAAGAAAGGAAGAGAGATGAGGGATGGCCAATCAGAGCAGTCAGAACACACACATTCATCAATTAAGTGTGTTGCCTTATATAAGTGAGGTTCATGGCATTCCAAAACAATTATAATAATAACATCAGAGATCATACTGAACAGTCACAATAACGGATAAAATAATGATGGAAAGGTTTGAAATACTGTTAAGAATGAGCAATATGTGACACAGACACGTGAAGTGAGCACATGCTATTGGTAAATGGTACCAATAGGTACAAATAGACCTATTTGATACAAAGCTGTCACAAACTTTCAATTGGTAATAGGTTCAATATGTGCAAAGTGCAATAATGTGAAGCCCAATAAAATGAGGCATGCCTGTACTTCAGGATAACTGCAGCAACTATCGTGTGAACTAAAATGATCTGTGGATTCTATTAGTAACAAAGCCAGAAATACTATCAATACTACTCTAGTTTCTAGTCTACATTTATAATCAAAAGAAATGGTAAATTTCAGACAGGGGTTAGTGCAAATGAAGATGTAAGTTTTTTGGTTGTTAAAATTCACAATCCCCTGAATTCTATCCAGGCATAGCAAATTAAGAACTCTGGCATCTCCTATGTGATTTTCCCATGTTCTTTTGGTATTTAGAGATCAGTTTTTGCTTGAACTCCTCCAGGGATGATTACCAACTAAGAAATGGGGCTCCCATCATTTTGTTATTAAAGAGCTCAGTTAGTTTGTGCTTCCAGGGAGCTGTCATCTGTCCACCACAGATTGCACTCATGAACCCTTATTCTCCCTAGGACTATAGATCTAAGTCTGCCTTCTCTTCCATCAGACAACATTTCAGCTGCTAGAAGACAATAATTCTGCTCCTATGTTATTCTCTCTTAGGCTAAATGATTATCAAGGGCTGGGGTTTTGCCTTGTTATTTATTCCATATTCATCTCTGTATCCTCAGTAATGGAAATGAACAAGACTTTGCTACCAAAACTTAGGTATTAAATATGTAATTACAGACTAAGATGGGAGGAAAGGAAGGGATATTTATTGAATACTAGTTAATTCATTAATTTTATTTAAACAAATTAGTAAATACTTTAGGCTATTAGAAATAGTCTACTATTTTAAATACTAACAGCTATCATAGTGTGTTATTTAAGAAACAGATTCAATACAATTAATCCATTTGTTCTTACTACCAATTTAAACTCAAAAGCACTATAAGGTGCTGCTTTCTTATCTCACACACTAAAAAATACTATGGAATTTAAAAACACTATAGAATTTCAAAAATACTATAGAATTTAGTAGATTCATAAATTTATGATGTTGTCTGAAAACCAAGGAAATGATTACTTTTTCCAGGAATATTTCAGTAATGCTTAACATTATGATGATATTAACTCCCAGTACCTTACTTTATAGTGATATTTGGGATGAAGACAAGATTGAAAGTGTCTAGGAAAAGGCTATGATTACAGAGGATAATTTCTCTAGCAATAAACAATGAAGGGATTTTAGAACTGAATGGACAATGAGTCAAACTCCTCATCTTACACATGGAGAAACTAAAGAGCAAAGAAGTAAGTTACTTGCTCAAAGACAGCTAGCTAATGAAGGATCAGTGCCAGAGCCCTAGAACAGAGACTCCAAGTCTTCCACTTTCTATGTCTCTTTTAAGGGCCACATTAATCTTTATTGATGTCATGTGACTAGAAAACAATTGTATCATATCATAATTATTATAAAGCAATAATTTTTTAAATTATGAAGCATTCTAAATCTATAGAACATACAAAATTACCATAACAAACTTTACAAGCAGTTGTAAAACAAATCATGCAGCAAGCAAAATCAAATAAAAGGAAGAAGTAAATATATCCCTATTCACAGATATGATCTTGAACACAAAAAATTTAGTATCTAGAAAATCCTAAGAAATCCACCAAAAATAGACTAGCACTAGCATATGGAAAATCTTAAGGAATCTGCTAAAAATTATTAGATTTAGTATATGAGTTCAGCATGGTGGCAGGATACAAGTCAATATGCAAATATCAATTGTATTACTAAATATTTGCGAGGAAAAGTATGCAATGAAATGTAAAAGTAAATTGCATTTACTACAGCATGAAAGGAATAAAATACTTAGGAATAAATTTAACAAAATAAGAACAGAATTTATCTCTGAAAACTACAAAATATATTGAAAAAATTATAGGAGATTATAAATAAATGGAAAGACATCCTATGCTTATAGATCAGAAGACTTAATATTCTTCTGAAACCAAGACTTTGCAAATTAATCTACAAATTCAATGCAATAGCTATCAGAATCCCAGCAGCTTTCTTTGTAGAAATTGACAAGCTGAGCCTATAATTCATACAGAAACTCAAGGAACTCAAAATAGTCAAAATAATCTTGAAAAATTTGGAGGATTTACACTTTCTGATGTCAAAACTTAACTATAGAGCAACAGCAATCAATACAGTGTGGTGCTGGTATAAGCATAGGCATACAGATCAATGAAATAGAATCGACATTCTGGAAATAAACTCATGTATGGCCAACTGATTTTTGAGAAAAGTGCTAAGTTCATTCAATGGAGAGAGACTAATCTTTTCAACAAATGGTGCTAAGACAACTGGATAGCCTCTTGAAAAAGAATGAAGTTGGACCCTGACCTTACATCATATACAAAAGTTAATTCAAAATAATCAAAGACCTAAATGTGAGAGCCAAACTATAAAACTTTTAGAGGAAAACATCGGAGTTAATGCTTCATGACTTAGGTTGGGCCATGGGCTCTTATGGCTATGACACCAAAAGCATCAGCAATAGAAAAAAATAGATGAACTGGACTTCATCATAATTAAAAATTTGTGCTAAAGGACACTATTAAGAAAGTCAAAGGACACCCACGGTTAAAATATTTGCAAATCATTTATCAATGGGGACTTGTATCTGAATATATAAAGAACCCTTAAACAATTCAGTAATACAAAGACATATAACCCAACTCAAAATGGCTAAAGGATCTGAGTAGACTATTTCTTCAAAGAAGACAAAATGGCCAATAAGCACATGAAAATATGTCAAGTTATTAGTCATGAAGGAATCCAAGTCAAAGCCACAATGACATACTATTGCACATTGAGTAAGACGGCTATAATAAAAAAAATAACAAATGTTAGCAAGGCTGTGTTGTTGATAAATTGGAACCCTTAAACACTGCTGGTAGGTAAAATGGCACAACCCCTTTGTAAAATATATATATTTATATATTTATAAAAAATATATATATATTCCCCCCTTGGTCTCCTTCTCATTTTTTTGAAAATTTATTTTATTAAGTCAAATACACATAGATCATGAATACATTCATGCATACGTAGGGTACAATGTGCTGATTTTTTTTTATACAGTCTGATGAAGTTACATTAAACCAATCAACATAGCTTTCACCTCATTTACTTGATTATTGTGCCAAAACATCTATGTTCTACACTTCACAGATTTGACTTGTACCCTTGTCCCTTTGGAAGATAATGTGGCAGTTTCTTAAAAAGTTATTCAATGACTTTCCATTTGACTCAGCAATTCCACTGCCAGCTATATATCCAAGAGAAACGAAAACAAATGTCCAAACAAAAACTTGTATGCAAATGTCCATAGCGTCATTATTCATAATAGCCCAAAGCCGAAATGGCCCAAATATACATCAACTGATGAAAGCATAAACAGATGTGATATATTCATATAAGGGAATATTATTCTGCCATAAAAAATAATGAAATATGATACATGTTAGAACCTGGACGAATTTTAAAAGTTCATGCTAAGTGGAAGAATCTAGTACCAAAAGATCATATATTTTATTATCTCATTTATATGAAATGTCCAGAAGAGGCAAATGTATAGAGACAAAAAATAGATAAGTGGTTTACTTAGATTTGGGGATGACAGCTGAATTGTGCCTATGAGAGGATATCTTTTTAAGGAAATAGTGTTCTGAAATTAATTGTGGTGATAGTTGCAAAATTCTTTGTATATACTAAAAACCAGTGAACTATAAATTTTAAATGAATGAAGTGTATGGTATATGAATTCTGTTTCAATAAAAGTTGTTACAGAAAATAAAACAATTTTAAAAACACAATTTTTTTGGCCCAAAGAGATAAAATGCTACAAACATAGCTAATTCTATTCCAGTCTCTTCTCCCTCCCAGAGATAAGTAACTTTTTTTTGAAGTTGATATAAATATATTTCTTTCATGCCTAGATTTTTATTATTACTCAGTTCTTCTTTTTTCATCTCCTTATTTGAACTCAACTCAGCCTTTTCCCTTTCTTCTCATATAATAATATATGCAAGTGAAAATATACATTTTCCTCTAAGCACACTCTGTTTTAGCTGCATGCAGACTTTCAACATGTACAATCATTGTCATTGAGTTTTACATATTTTCTAATTATCCTATGATTTTTCATCGGAGCCTTATGTTATCTGAGCCTTATGTTATTCAGAGGTTTTTTTAAAATTCAAAATAAATGTGGTATCTTACTTTGATATTTATTTACAATTTTATTGAGTTGTAGTAAGAAAATATGCTGTGTGTATATTTTCTTTATGATCTAGTACATGGTATAAATTAAAACTTGTTTTGTAATCTGTTAGTGTGTGATCAAGTTTTGTGTTTCATGTATGCTTGAAAATAAAGTTCTTAATTGCTGAGGTAAGATTTTTATATTCATTACAAAATTTTACAAAGAGGTGGCCAACATGTACAGAATATTTTGTAAAATTTTATATGAGTATTTTGTAAATGAAGACACATTTAGCCAATTTCCCTACATATGGTGACTTTATGGGTGACTTTTGGGACACTCTCTCTATATATTCTATCTCCATTAATGCATTGCTGAAATCTTCAATAGTCTTACTAAATTTTGGACTGTTTTATCTATCAATTGCCAAGAGAACTATATTGAAATTCTACCACAAACATGGACTTGTACTTTTTCTTCTTTTAAATCTACTGAGTTTTGTGTTACATATTTTAAGCCTATAATGTTGGGTGTATATAAGCTAAGGATTATTCTCTCTTCCCACTTAATTATACCTTTTATCATTAGGTATGGACTCTTAATCTCAATCATGTTTTTGCTTTGAAATCTATTGTATCTGATATTAATATAACTACTTTATTTTGATATTTCCTCTTCCCCCATTACTTTAATTTCAACACTTCTATGCCATTACATTTTAGTTGGTTATCTTATATGCAGGAAATAAGTGGATTAAAGAAAACAACCCTGAGACTTTCTGTCAATGGGAATTTTTTCCATTTACATTTATTGTGATTATCAATATATTTTCATTATTTCTACCGTCTTTTTATGTGTGTGTTTATAGTTATCTGGCTTTTTCTTTGCTTCCCAACTTTACCTTTCCTACACTCTATTACAATTAGCTAAGTTTGGGGTTTTTTTCCTTCCTAACCATCATCTCCAGATCTTCTGGTTGGGAAATTATATATCTTATTTCCATTCTCTTAGTAACTACTGGTAATTTTTTTTAACTTTTAATTTTGAAATAATTATAGATTCATAGTAGGTTGCAAAGAAATGTATAGGTAGGTCCCATGTACCTTTTCCATAGTCCTCACTCAATGTTAACATCTTACACAACTTTCTGATTTCAAGAATCTTCTTTTTTACACATTAAAGCAAGCAAGAAAAGCTTCATCTTCCTTTGTTGAACCCATGTAAATAAAAGGATGTATGCTGTAAAATTTGGATTCAGTCAAGACCACACTTAAGGAACTAGAGGCCATATTTTGCCTTAAGACTGAAGGTTCCTCACCCCTAGCTGGAAATTTACTTTTTTCACTAAGCATAATTTCCTTGAGGTTCATCCAAGTTGTTGGACCTTGCCTTCTTACTGCTGAATAGTATTCCATGGTATGGATGTACCACTATTTATTTAATTATTCACTTATTGAATAACATTTGAGTAGTTTCCAGTTTGGGGCTATTATGAATAAAGCTCCTATGAACATTTGTGTACAAATTCTACTTGGAAATACGTCTTCATTCTCTGGGATAAATGCCCAAAAGTGTAATTGCTTGGTTGTGTGGCAAGTCCATTTTTAGTTTTAAAAAGAACTGCCAAACTATTTTCCAGAGTCGGTGGACAATTTTACATTCCCACCAGCGACATATGTGTGATCCACAAATTTATCATGCATTCTTGAAATAAATTCTAAAGTTAATCAACATTCTCATCCCCTTGAGTATTATACAAATTTTGAATTCCTTTAACTATAACCTCTCTTCTCTCCTTACATGGTTTGGCTAGTATATTAGTTCTACCCTGTATGTTTTAGTATACTGTCAAATTAATCACTTATTATTTTTAAACAGAATTTATTTTTTAGAGCAGTTTTAGATTCACAGCAAAACTATGAGTAAGGTGCAGAGATTCCCATGTATTCCCTGCCCCCACACATGCACAGCCTCTCCCATTATTGACACCCATCACCAACCCAGAGAGGTACATTTGTTACATTTCATGAACCTACACTGAAACTTTACCATCACTCAAAATCCATAGTTTTCCTTAGAGTTCAGTCTTTTTTTAAAATTATATTCTGTAGGTTTTGACAAATGTATAATGACATGCATCCTCCATATTAATACAGAAACAGTTTCACCACACTAAGAACCCTATGTGCTATTCATCCTTTCCTCCCCACTAGTCCCTGGCAACCACTGATCTTTTTACTTTCTTCCTAGTTCTACCTTTTCTAGAATATCACATAGTAGAACCTCCATAGTTAATGGCTCCCTACACTGACCTAATTTTCATAGACCGGACATGTACCACATGTACATATCAGTACAGTAGGCCTACTTCCTTATGTTGACCACCTCTGTGTGCGGAGCAGTATGTTATAGTCCCTAGGATGGTCAACTTAACAGCGTGCTACTGTTGTTGGAATCATACACTAGGAGACCTTTTCACATTAGCTTCCTTTTCTTGGTAATATGCACAGACACTTCCTCCATGTCTTAGTGTGACTTGATAGATCGATTCTTTTTAACATTGGATATAACATTCCATTGTCTAGATGTACCACATTTTGTTTATCCATTCAGGTACTGAAGGCCATCTTGGCTGTTTCCAAGTTTGAGCAATTATGAATAAATTTGCTATAAAGTTGTTTTCCAAAGTGGCTGTACCAGTTTGTCTTCTTACTAGCAATGATAGGAGTTCCTAGTTATTGTTATTTTACACAGTAAGTACTTGCCTTATTTATCCATTTTACCCATTTCTTTTCTCACTATTTTTTTTTAAATATCAGCTTTGTTGATATATAATTCAGTACCCTAATGTTCAGCCTCTTGAAGCAATGGTTTCTGGTATATTTGCAGAGTTGTGCAGAATTAGATAGTTGTGCAACCACTATCTAATTTCTGATACTTTCCTTAACCCCAAGTGACACTCCATACCTATTAATAGTCACTTCACAATCCCTCCTATCCCCAGTTCCTGGCAACCACAATTGGCAACCACCCATTTACTTTCTGTCTGTATGGATTTGCCCATTCAGGACATTTTATATGATTAGACTCATACAGTGTGTGGCCTTTTATGTGTGGTTTCTTTTACTTAGCAAATGTTTTCAAGGCCTGTCACATAAGAGCCTTGGAAATATGTTATATATATAGTACGCGACATTCCTCTTTATGGCTATGGAATACTCCACTGTATGGACATATTGCATTTTATTTATCCATTCATTAGCTGGTGAAGGTTTGAATTGTTTCTATGTTTTAGATGTTATGTTCTTGTATATTATTTTTTTCTTCTGGGTTCAGTGTCCTTCTTCTTGAAGAAAACTTTGGTAGCTCTTTTCAGTTGAATTATTTGCATTGTACATTCCCTATCACTCTGCAAATATCTTCATGTTATCTTTCCCCTTGAGTATAGAAGTACAGGCTGACAGCTATTTCATTCCGTACTTTTATGATCTCATTCCATTGTCTTCTGGCCCTTACTGTTGCTGTTGAGAAAAAGATTGTTAGTCTAACTGTTGCTCTTTTGTAGGTGACCTGTCATTTTCCTCAGGATGCTTTTAAGATTTTCTTTGTCATTGTTTTTTTTAGAGTTTCACTATAATTTCTCTATATGTGAATTACTTTTTGCTTAGGAGTCATGCTTCCTCAATTTGAAGATTCACATCTTTCACAGATTTTGTTTTCAACCATTATCCCTTCAAATGTCATCTATCCTCTGTTCTCTCTATTCTCTCCATATGGAGCTTTTCTCATTAATACATTATTAGATCTTTGCATTCTAACCACCTTGTTTCCTAACATCTCTCTCATATTTTCCAATTCTTTATCTCTTTGTACTGAATTCTAGATAATTTCTTCAGATCTATCTTCCATTACTTTCCTGCCCTCTCTCCTCTGAACTGAACCTTATAAATTTCTATCAGTATATGCATTATGCTGTAACGTAATTAAACTTTACAAGTCTATGTCCCCTGTAGACTGTAAGTTCCTTCAGGGCAGAGCTGTGACTTGCTCATCAACTCATCTTTGTAGCCTTAATCACTAGTATGGACTTTGCAGAAAGAACTTATTTATTAAATAGCATCTAAACTGATTATCAGACAGATTATAAACCACCTAGAAATAGTAGATTTTGACCTCTGGCCTTAAAATGATCACAAAGAGTAACTATTTTATTATCAGCTAAGGTATGAATAGACCCAACACTAAGTTTCTGTGACAGAAAAAGTTTGTTTCAGGTTTTGGATTTCAACAATCTAGTTTAATAAAAAGCTGCTTGGTGACTTTTGAAATCTAGTAAATTTGTATATTGAAAAAAAAACCCCAGAAATATATAAGTATACAGCAGCTGTCAGAAAGACTTTCCTGAGAATACTCAACATAAACCGACATATCTTATTCCTTATTCTTCTGAAATCTTGTCTCATTACTCAAGGTTAATTGCATGCCCATTAAATCATATAATACATACCTGTGAATAGTAGTAATATAGTAAATCCTCATTAATGCCTCTAATTGTTGGGGAAGGAAACTTCAAATTTGATTACTTTCAAGGGCCCAGAATAACTAGAAGTCAGGTAACTGCTACTAAATATTGTTTCCAATTAGAGCTAGCTCACAATTCATGAGAATTGAATTCATGCTTTAATGACTTCAAAGTCTTCAGTAATCAGAAGTATCATTTGCATACACTGAGCAGGCCCTTATAAATTTGCCATTAAATTAATGACATTATATCATCACTTAATTAGTATGTGGTCTATTTTTTTCCTTCAAAAGAGGAGACTTTAATACAAAGCGTATGGGACACGACCTGGACGGACTTAAATAAAGAGGTCTGTTTTCTAATCTGTTAGAATTAATGGAAGCTTATATCTCTCCTCTCCTTTCTCTCCATATTTCTCTCTCCTCTCCCCCCACCTCCCTTACTCTTCTGGAGATTGGTCAGAAAAGAGAACAGAGGGCCAGAGAAGGAAAGTAACTTATGCAAAGTCATACAGTTAGAGAACAGCCAAATTGAGACTGCTGAATCACTGTTTATTTATGGACGGTAAAAGGTAACCTTCTGGCTCATCAATGTCAATGCACCACAATTTTTTAATTAGCAGAATTTGTCTCTTTTTCTCGGTACAAGTAAAATAAACCAATAACAGGAGTCAGGAAGAAAGGCTGCTCCACATCTTAATATCATCATTACAAGTACAGGCCAAACACACAGAAGATGCCCTAACTTCTTCAGTGCTCACTGTTGCACCACTATAGCTTAATTTCTGGCTTATTCAGGATGTCTTGGCAAATAGATGGTGGCAGCCACGGCAAATAATTTGTCTAAAATGAGGTTCAAAACAGCTGTACTGATATGTATTAAGATGTTTTAATTTTCTTTGGAATAAAATGTGTGCTAGAATATTCTTTAGATATTTCAGATTGACTTGCAATCCATGGGGCGGGGGGAGATTGGCCAGATGGAGATGTCATATGATAAGACAGGGGTGTGCAGAATGGATAATAGTTGGTCCCAGTTCTGGCTTTGAACTCAATCATATTCCTGGCTCTGTCTTCAAAACCTAAGTTCAGAATCAGATCCCAAAGCAGCTAGTACATGGCTCAAATGACTAGATTCTAAGCTAGTTCTGAACACAGTAATAGTTGTATTCAACTCACAACTGGAATAATGCCTCTTATCTCAGGCACTAAAACAAGCCCACACAGGAAATCAGATCTAGTTTCCTGTATCAGCAATGCACAGATTGAGTGATTTTGGTCAGTGATCACTGCAGGAATGGCCGGAAGGGCCTGTACATGCCAGGAGATAAGTCTGAGACGTGGAGGTCCAGTTCACCCCATTTTACAGAAAACCCTCAGGAATGAGTGGGGTTGTTTTGCATCTGCACCTGGTAAACAGGTGGGCACATAGCTTGTCTTCAGGATAGTTAGGAAGGGACAGAAGGACATCCAAATTCTTAGAGAGACATCTTTAAGTATAGAGGGGCAAAGACTCACAATGCGTGCCACTGACTGACTTCAAATGGTCCATTAACTATAAATGTATTGAAAAAGAGAGAATGTTTGCATCAATGTATACAGAGATCAATTAATAAAAAAAAAAAAGAAAAAAGAAAAAGAGAGAGAGGGGAAAAACAAATATTTCACCATGTTAATGACTGGTGAATCTCCAGGTGAAGGACATTTGGTGTTTACTGTCGCTCTGTTTTTACTTTTCTATAGGTTTGGATTTTTTCAAACTAAGAAGTTAAAAAAAACTCCCTGCTTTTTCAGGCTCAGTGAAATTAAAGAGAATATGGATCCATTTAAAAATAGAGTTAAAGGAGGAGATGATAACAAGAGAAGAAATAAAGAGGAAGCTGGTAGAACCAAGAAGAGATGTTAAGGAGAAAAATAAAACCATTGTACAACTTAGAACCACGGGCAGACATTGCTTGAGCAAAACACACCAGGTAGAGGGAAAGGACATGGAATGAACTTGATGTCAGGAGAAAACGGTGGACTTGGGCCCAGATAAGTCGAGGATGTTCATATCGGGAGTTATCCATTAGGTCATTC
The DNA here is from genome assembly GCA_963574575.1 of Galagoides demidoff. Classification (NCBI taxonomy): domain Eukaryota; kingdom Metazoa; phylum Chordata; class Mammalia; order Primates; family Galagidae; genus Galagoides; species Galagoides demidoff. The sequence goes on from CAUYQV010077870.1 coordinate 12,085, forward strand.
AGCCATTCGGTATTTATTAGCAACTGCCCCTTGCTGGGTCCTATGTCAGGAACCAAGGATGAAGGATGCAGGGTGCCCTCAAGAAGCTCAGAAGAAGAAGAGGACACAACCAATGACAAACAGACCACAGCCTGTAAAAGGCCGCCCCTCAGAACCCATGGGAACAGAGAGGACAGAGCACAGACATGCCCCAGGAGGAGGACTCTATTGGTGTCCTATGGCTGTTGCACCAAATTGCCACAAACTTGGTAGATTAAAACAACAAGAATTTATTCTCTCACAGTTCTGGAGGCTTGAAGTCTGAAATCAATTTCATTGGGTTGAAATAACAGAGCCAGGGGAGCTGCTCTCCCTCTTGAAGCTCCTGGGGGAATCTGTCCCTCACCTCTTCCAGCTGCTGGTGGCTCCTGGCTCCCTGGCTGTGGCTCATTCCTCCCACCACTGCTTCCGTGATCACGTCCTGGGTTTCCCTCTTGTAAGGACACATGTGATAACATTTAGAAACTTAGGGTTCAGGGTTCATCTGGGTGATCTGGGATAATCTCCCCATCTGAAAAGCTTTACCGTACTTACACTTGTGATCCCTGCCCCCCCCCACCTCACCCCCACTTTTATTTTGCCAGGCTAGGTAACATTCACAAGGACCTTGGGATTAAGATGCAGGTTTCTTCTGAGAGGTCATTGTTCCACCTACCCCAGGGAGGGAGTTAGGGAAGCTTCCCAGGGTGATGCCTCGCCAGGATCAGTGCATTCCAGCAAAGGGCAGACGGAGGACAGTAGCACAAGTCGAAGCAAGCAGGGTGCCTGAGGGGCCTTGAAACAGAGGACCACACGGGCTAGCCACAATGGAGAGGCAGGCTGGAGCCTTTTGATGTCCTGAGTCTGTAGGAGGTGCTAAGACACAAAGGTCTCTAAACTAAAGGATAGGCCCAGATTTGGCTTCTGGAAGACTCATGCTGGCTACAATGTGGAGGATGGACTTGCTGGGAAGGAGACTGGGGAACAAGAAGCCCATGGAGGACACTGTTGCAGAAGCTCAGACTAGAATTAGGGGCAGCAAATAACAACAGGGCCCTAAAGAAACAACATTCATGGCAGCAAATGCTGGAGACAACCAGAAACATGGTGATGCTTTTTAGATTACTGGATGGGTTGTGCTATTTTTACCGTTAATCTCTTCCACCCCTGTGGATAATTGAGCTGTCTGCAACATTAGCACAAACCAAGTTAAAACGATAATTCCCATATGTGAAGAAGAAAGAAAAATTTTCAGTCAGGAACAGCTTTTTAATTTGTCTTGGTTTTTGTATGCTATAAGGTTATTTCATTACTATCCTGAGAAGCTCTCATGACACTAGATCCAAATCTGATGATTTAAAAGCCAACAGAAAAGGTCAGGGTTACATAACACAGTACATCATTGCTACTCTACAAGCTGTTCCATGCCATTTTTTAATCAACTTTGAAACCTAGGCAGAAAACTCCAACATATTGCCTTCCCATGCAATTAAGGACTATTACATTTGTCTTTTACTAGGGAACACATTTACTTACGTAATTGTACATTCCTTATTTTTTAAACGCCAAATTTCATTATGGATAAGCCTTAGCTTTACTAAGAAGCCATCAGAATTTTTGCTTCTGAGAAATTTAAATTTCAGTGGAACAAATTCATGAGAAAAGTTTTATATTTAATAACACATCCGTTGAGGGCTTTTAACATTTTGTTAAAAGGGGAGCAACAATAGTTAAGAAAAGGTAAGGCTCTAGTTAAGGAAGGCTTAAACTTTGATCTATTACAATTTAGTCCTGTAAAACATTGGGAGGGAATCTTTGAAACCAGGACAGACATACTGAACACAAAAGAGTGCTGTCACTTGCATCTAGAGCAATATAGGGCCTGTGACTTTCATATTTTGCAAGAACATATTTATAATAATAATTGTAATAACCCACAATCCTTTGTTTTTAAAGGAGTATTGCAGGTCCAGCCCAGGTTTAGAACAAGCCTTTTCCCCCTAAAGCTGGGTGCTGTGAGCTTCCTTGGTTACAATACTTTCTCTCACAGCTGCCTGGGTTTCCAGAGTACACACTCCCTTTGGGAGCAATGTCTGCCTTGAACTCCAACTGTATTTTGCCAGTGGCTTCTCCTGAAGACTGAGCTCCATTGTCCAAACTCACCAGACACTGGCTGAGTTTCTGCTTCAAAGTGGGGCAAGATCATGACATTGCTTTTCACTGACTGATCTCTGGCAGAGACTCCCGTGGCCCTCTCTACCCACCTGACTTTCTGGAATTAAGGCAAGAATCAAATTCAAGTTTTCTGTGACTTGGGCTCTTTACTACCTCTAAACTTAGGACTTGCTCTTTAGACTCTTTAGAGCCTAACACAGACAACTAATATCCTCTAATCTCAAACTCCTTATTCCTCACAACCAACTGATATCCTCACAGCCAAGTAATATCCCCTAATCTCAAACTCCTTATTCCTGGCAAAATCCTTGCATCCCACTGGTCCAGCAACTGGGTCCCACTATGTCTCGTGGTCAATGCATCTGTGACGCCCATAGGACTCATGAATGGTTATTGTCATTTGGGTCTGTAAATATCCTTCAAAGACCCAGAGAATGCGCTACATGTAACTCACAATTTATCCTCTTCTTTAGGGTTATGGTGCCTCTAACACTGGCTCTGCTGAAAGCTCACTCACAAAGAACTGACGCTTTGTCCGCTGCTGTGACACCAGCAGCCATATCTAAAGGTATATTACAATATCTCCACTTCTGCTTTTGCCCTTTTATTCACAATCAATTAACAGTACTATGTTAGTCCTGGAAGTTTAATGTAAATAATCCATCAAATAATATAAGGAGGATGACTTCAAATCACTTCAAATGTTTTTCAAGTATAATATGGATTTCTAAAGCATTCTCTCTCTCTCACATATGTATATAACATAAATACAGCTTAATATTGAAGACACAGTCTATGTTTTCTGACTTCTCTGCTATCACTGCCCTATTAAGAAGAGTCCTCTGCTCTCCCTTCATGATGTTTGCTGAAAGGAATGTTGGTTGCTCTTCAGGCCCTCACTGTCAATTCACCGATCCAGCTTAACATGGGCTGTGACAAAAGGGAACACAGTTTAGATATCTCCTAAACATTCCTGGAACAATAAGATCCCTGCAAGTTCAAAGGCTGAAGAAGATATAAGGATGCCCCCCCCCCAAAGAATTCATGGGATTCACCTCAAACTTGAGTGAGATAGTCACAATACTAACACAGCCCCCAGAACTCCATATAGCACTGCACTCACACACCATACGTATCTTACCTAAATATACTAAACTTTGGGGAGATTCCTACCTACTAAGAGGTGGCTGTTGACGGTAAAAAAAAAAACGGCCAAGGAAGTGGAGGCAAAATAGAGACCCAGCAAGTGACACACTGCCTTGGTTGGGTGCCCGTAGCTCAGTGGTTAGGGTGCCAGTCATGTGCACAGAGGCTAGTGGGTTCGAATCCAGCCCAGGCTTGCTAAACAACAACAACAACAACAAAAACAACAGCAAACAACAGTCAGGTGTTGTGGCGGGTGCCTGCAGTCCCAGCTATTTCAGGAGGCTGAGGCAAGAGAATCTCTTGAGCCCAAGAGTTTGAGGTTGCTATGAGCTATGATGCTCACTTTGTCGCTACAAAGGGTAACAAAGTGAAACTGTCTAAAAAAAGAAAAAAAGGGGGGGACACTGCCTTTGGCAGCTTTCTTTTTCCTTGGTGGGAAAGTTCAGAGGCTTCACTAGGATGTCTTTGCATGGGAGGGGATAAGTCTTGAACCTGGAAATAGATCACTTCTAATAGAAGTTAGAGATGGTGCTAATATTTCAGAAATTAACCTTACAATCTAAGCTTTCAAGGAGAGTACTGTTTAAGTCCTACTCATGAAGACAAGGCAGGCTAAGTGAGGAGTTACTTTGGGGGTCTGTTTATGTGAGCCTGGGCACAGAAAGGAAAGGTTCCAGGTGGCCTGGGAGGGGAGTTAGCTTGAGGGTTCTTCATGAAGACAATAATCCACAGGATGGGACTCGAGCCAACTTTCTGGGCATTTCTGTTTGTCCACACAGTATCCCCTTCTCTTGGTTACTATCACGTGGGCATCCAGTCCTCACCAAGGAAATAGTAACCCTAGGCCCAGTGACTCTGGCCTTGGTGACTGGTATGGGACAGGACATGGACCAAATGTCATCAAGCCCATGTCTTTTCTTTAGTGGTTGAGATAGCCAAGGTATTTCTTCCTGTGTGTAAAAGGGAGATGTAGCCCAGATGGATAAACCTGCTAAAGGTGGAACCCAAACCCCAAGGATCAAAAGTTTAAAGGGAGAGTGAGAAACTGAGTGTTCAACAGATACTGTTCCAATCCCTGGATCAAGGCTTGCCTGGACACAGAGCTCTTCTGGCCTTTTACATAATCCAACTATGGTTTAATTTCTTTTATTACTTAAGCCAGTTTCAGTTAGGCTTTCCATAACTTGCAACCTAAAGCTTCTTAATGAAAACATTCATCTCAGGCAGGGTAAGTTCAAAGGCCAGAAGAGAGACTGACTCCTAATATAAACTAAAGAATTCAAGCCAATGGTCCAAGTTCCCAAAGAAGGAAACAATTTGAGAGATGCAAAGAAGATGAAATAAGGTTGGGTGATGCTATGGTTTGAATATATCCCCCAATATTCATGTGCTGGAAACTTAACCCCCAAAGCAACAGTGTTGAGAGGTGGGACTTTTAAGAGAGGATTATCGTGTATTTTTACTGTGTATAACGCACCCCACATTTTTGGCCCAAACTTTCAAAAAATGCCCCTCAAGAATGTGGCCAGCTCTCAGTTGGGAGAGACATATCTGGGGAGGGTTAATGCTCCATTGGTAAACGTGCACCACCTCCCATGGCTGCCTACTCTGGGAAGGATGCCCCTTACCTCTCTCCTGGGAGCCCTTCCCTCCCTGCCACCTCAGGGGTCATGGCTGAGATGGCCAGGCACATGTGGCCAGCAGGGGGGAAGCTTCATGTGGCCTATAGGCAACCAGGCAGGTCCCTAGGGCCTGCGTGGGGCTCCTGGTCCCCTCCATGCAGCCAGGCCTCCCGCCTCGGCCCTCAGCCAGCCATGCCACTGACCCTCCCCCTGAGTGTGGCACCTGGCAGAGGCTGCTCTGGCCCCTTTCACCAGATTCTAGCTCCTCCTAGTCTGGAACCCTGCAGGCCCAGGTGGGAGGGCAGGATGGCCTGCAAGGCCTGCTGGGGTCCAGGCTCTCTGAGCTGCACTACCCACGTATAATGTGCTTGCTGTTCTCCCCCTCAAAATCTATAATGAACACATTATATATGGCAAAACATGGTAAGTTAGGAGGCTGTGTCCCCATGAATGGATTACTGTCATTACTGTGGAGGGGTGTTGTTATAAAAGTGAGGTCAGCTCCATCTTGCTCCCTCGTGCAGTCTTTCACACACAACTCTTCCCACCACGTCATGATGCGGCTAAAAGGCCCTTAGCAGGTGCAGGTCCCTGACCTTGGACTTTCCAGCCTCCATAACCATAAGCCAAATAAACTTCTATTGTTTACAAATTACCTAATCTGTGTTATTCTGTTATATATAGCAGCACAAAACAGACCAAGACAGATGATTTAGGAAACTTGAATTGAGGTCATAGGCAGATAGCAGGACTTCATTTTATGCAGAGTTGGTATGACATGCCAGGCTCAGACTGGACCTTTGAAGGGCACAGTCTTCGGTGACGTGTAGAGCTCGTGACTAAACATACATTAGCCTATATTTACATTAGAGATAATTTCTGCACCTTCGATGTGTGCCAAGGATGACAAGACACCATTCTGAGAGTGACCAAGGGCCAGGCAAGTGACAAGGTAAAGCACATGTACAGGTGTGCATCTCCTGGGAGCTATGCACAGGGGAAGTGGTGTTATCTGCCAGCTGCCAGGCAATCAAGACACGCTGGTGGCCATACAGATGGATGGAGTGAAGAGCTTTGACTTTATGTAAAATATAAGTCTGCTGGAACATGGGAAGGGAGTTAGCAATAAGAGAATAAGAGATATAAACTGAATAGATGAACATTGGTCCTTCAGAATAAAAAAATCCAGCTAAAGTAAATGGCACAAAGTCTTATGCTAAACCTGAATGAGCCTTCCCAGGCTGGGGGTGCTGGTCCTGCTGGTTGGTTGAACAACAGGCAAAGTCTATGAAATATGATCCTACTACCGCCACCAAACGCCTCCGTCAGCTGTCCCAGTGTTACACACCATCTTTCGTACCTAGAAATCTGAAAAGTGGCAGCAGACACGGTAAGAATCATTGCCTTTGCACTTCAAGATATCAAGTGCTCTAATTGGGAAGAGTTCTGGGATGTGAATGTGGCTACTCCTGGAGAGTAAAGAAGTGGATATCAAAAGGAGTGAGGGAGGCGCTAGCTATAGAGAAGTGGTTACAGGTGAAAGAAACCAAAGTTAGATCAAATAGCTGGCGTGATTTTTCTTATTTCCATTTTTAACAAGTGAATCACCCAAGTTACTGATTATTAGAATATATATTTTTTATGACATTGCCTGTAATATAGGTTGATGATGCTTCTACTAATAATGACTAGTGTTTATCAGACACTTTCTATGTGTCTAGCACTTTGCTAACAATTTGATATGTACTATTTTATTCCAACTGCTACCCTATAAGGGTTGTATGTATTGTTTCCATTTTAATAAAGCCGAAAACTGGAGAAATTGAGAGACTTGCCAACACATTTAGTAAATAGGCCGAGCTTTTAAAACAGCACAATACAGGAACAAAAAGGTAACTTTGGGGAATGGCATCCTTGCCATTATAAGCCCTCAAATGAAAATTTGAATAATCATTAGCATTCTTACAAGAAACTGTTTAAATAATTCTCATAAGCAAACAAAATGAATGTGACATACCAGGTAGGCAAAACATGCAAGTTGAATAGTCACAGCGATGCCAATATTATTTTTTTAAACCTTTTAACATTGTAGAATATAATAGCTACAGTTAACTGCGAAGAGGACTAGCTAGATGAATAAATTACTCTAATGAATCATCATAAGGCAAACACCCTTGTTACGATCACCCAGATCGAGAAACAGAAATTGAGCCTTCCCTTTGCCCCATCCCATCACAACTCTCTCCCTGTCCCAGAAACGCTGCTGGCCTGTGTTCGGGGCAATCACCTTCTTGCTTTTCCTCATAGCTTTATCACCCAAGTGTGCACCCATAAACACTGCAGTTGTCTTTTTTCTGCCTTTAAGTCTATTGTAATCTCCAGGTTCTCCAAACATCCATTATGTTCCTTTTGTTCCTTGTAAAAATGATTTTTAAAGAAACTAGGCCACATAAACCTGTAAATTGGCAGCTTCCCACAGCCAGGATTTGATTGCATCGATGGGAATATTACAACTAATTAGTATGAATTGAGCCATATGGAGGGTATCAGGTAAATTGAAAGGCAAACACCTGGTCTGCCATCTTCACAAAAGAATTAAAACTATTCTTCTAACAAGAACTAGAGGACTTATTTATTCATTTAAAGAGCTTTGATACAGCTGCTTTGAAGTCACCTGTTTCTTTGTCCTTCCTTCTTTCTGCTGCCTCTCCTAGAAAATCTGGTAAAGGAAAATTGCCACAATAGATTCATAAGAAAGGGGGGAAGATCAATCAATAAATATACACAAAACAAAACAGAAAAAGATTTTTCTTAGGAAGGAAATGGAAAGGACCAACAACCTCTCTGCAGCCCTTTGATTATTTGCAAGTTTTGGCACTTTTTGTTCTTTAAGAGACAGTTACATGCAGCTACCAGCAGAAAAGAGATGGAAGGTAGCAGAGCAAAATCAATAAAGGAGCAATATAAAACTCAACATGACTTTTCTTCAGTACAGGGAGAGAAGCCATATGCACCCTCTCCTCACATTTATTCTTACCACCATGCTGTTTACAAGCCTTAGTTTCTTGCTAGCAGAGGCCTTCAGGCATGGCATAAAAATAGTTTTGCAGTTATATTCACTTGCTATAAGATCTTGGGGCGGTTATTTAACACAAGTTTCTTTATATGAACAGTGAGAATAATGCGTACCTCATGAGGTTGGTGGGGTTTTAAATGAGATAATAGCTATGAAGTGTCACGTAGTAAATGCATAACAAGTGTCAATCTCTTCACTTTGCTTCTTCCCTGCCAAGTTGTATCAATTTTCCTTTAAATATGTTGACGTTAAAAATTTAAGCCATTGAAAACCAAAAGTTCAAATAAAGGGCATAAAAAATTCTGAAGTTTCATCTCACCCTAAGCCGAATGAACCTTTCTGACAATGTCCTTGTGAATGTGGATATTTAGCAATAGGCACAAACTTAAAGAACTCCCAACAAAAACCCTCCTTCACAATATTTCTTCTGCTGTCCATTCCCTCCGTAACCTTGCTGGTTTGGCCCTTTTTTGTGCAATCACATAGCCTGAGAGCCTGGAGGTCCTCTAGTATTTTACCATAAGGAAACCAAGGCCCAGAGAAATTAAGTGACTTGCTCAAGCACAAGTCAACAGACTCTAGGGCTGATTGTCAATTAAATGCCTATGGGAGGGGAGGGTTCAACGGGTAAAAGAAATAAGAACAAAGGGAGAAGCTATAGTGGGTCACTGTGGTCACGTGTGGAAAGGGCTTTGTGTTGTTAGAACTTTTCATCTTTAAAGAGATGAAGGAAACTTGAAATTTTATATTTAATCTCATTCTTCAACGTTGGCAATATTTTAAACCTCACTGCAGGTCAAGTAAGACACATCTACGAACTGGATTTAGTCCACAGCTGGCTTGTTTGAGGTCTTTAAATCCTGCTAATCCTAATTTAAATTTCTTTTATTTAATTTGCTTTGATCCTTGCACTCCCTGCTCAAAAAAAAAAAAAAAAAGAAAGAAGGCTCGGCCCCTGTGGCTCAATCGGCTAAGGTGCCAGCCACATACACCTAAGGTGGCGGGTTCAAATCCCCAGCCCGGGCCCGCCAAACAACAATGATGGCTGCAACCAAAAAATGGCCAGGCGTTGCGGCGGGCACCTGTGGTCCCAGCTGCTTGGGAGGCAGAGGCAGGAGACTCGCTTGAGCCCAGGAGTTGGAGGTTGCTATGAGCTGTGATGCCATGGCACTCTACCCAGGGGGATAGCTTGAGGCTCTGTCTCAAAAAAAAAAAAAAATCTTCAGTGGCTCCCCGTGGTCTACAAGATAAAGTCCAAACTTCTCCACCAGTCCTTCAAGGCAATCCATGACTACAGCCAAGAGCCCAAACCACATTTTCACCTTACAGTCTCCCTCTTCTGCCATGACCAGAATGACCACAGAATAGTTCTCTAGGGAGGGAAATGTTCAGGAAGGCACCTGCCCAGACCCCAAAGGCTACTCCATGGTCCCGGACTTTTTCCTTTCCTATAGTACCCTCCACCTGTCCACTCCTATCATTGAAACCCTGTGCCCATCTTTACTTGTCTAGCTCAAATACCACCTGTCCACGAAACATCCCTGATGACCCCAGCTGAAAGTCCCCTTGCTCTGAATTTCCATAGACCTTTGATCACTCACATCATACTTAACCACATACTGCCTTGCTTTGGAGTTATCCATACAGCTCATGTTTCCCAAGCACCTAATAATATTCCTGGAAGGAAGATTTTGGGGTTAGACTATATGAAATATCCTCACAGTGCTTTGTACACAGCAGGGAGCACCATAAACATCCTACCAACATTATCCTTTTGTACTGAAAACCTGGGGATCAAACATAAAGAAAGTACCTTTTTTCCATAGGCAGAACTCTGTCACATCTATACCTCCAGAGGAAGAGCTTTTCATGCAGCCTCCTGAATAATGTAAAGAGGGCAAAGGCCTCACCTCCCTGGCTCCCAAAAATATCTTCTCCACTGAACTACAACTTTCAACTGGTTTTGAGATTTCCTCTTCCAGAAATGCTCGTGTCTTTGCCCTAGACAATGTCAAATCTCAATGGTTATTGTTAAACATTCATCTATTACATGGAAGCATTCCAGGGGAGTCTATCTTTTTCTATGGAGTAAGGTTAATTGATCAGATCAGATGGGAGTCACTCCTCAAGGGACAGAGAGCTGGGCTATCAGCAAACTGACACTGCAAATATTTCATTTGTGATAAACTGATGGAAGCGAGTGAACAAGCATCATTAAACCCTGGTGAGCCAGCAACCAGGGTTCATTTTGATTGTGGTAGCCACAAATGTACTATCTCACACTTTGTTTGTCTGGAGCCACCTCCATTTGCAGTCATCTCTATTCCATTTGTGCCAGAAAAGAAAAATTATACTCTATTTTAACTGGCCTGGACATCTGGAGGCACTCAATACAATACTTATTGAATGAATTTTAAAAACTAATTTCTAGGCTTGACATCTGTAGCTAAGTGGTTAGGGCACCAGCCACGTATACCGGGGCTGGTGGGTTTGAACCCGACCCGGGCCAGCTAAACAACAATGACAACTGCAACAAAAAAATAGGCGGGCATTGTGGCAGGTGCCTGTAGTCCCAGCTACTTGGGAGGCTGAGGCAAGAGAATAGCTTAAGCCCAAAGAATTTTAGGTTGCTGTGAGCTGTAACACTATGGCACTCTACCAAGGGCAACATAGTGAGATTCTGTCTCAATAAATAAATAAACAAACAAAATAATAACAATAATTTCTACTTTTGCTTAAAACAAATGCAATTACTGAAAGGGTAAAATACCTATGTTTTAATAAGATGGCCTAAATTTGCAGAACAATGGGAAAAGTTGCTTCTTTCTAATTGTAATAAAAGAAAAATACATAAAGGAAACAATGGGAAAAGTTGATATAGTCTTATCTCAAACCAGCAATAGTTTAGTTGTCAGCTCAGGAATTACAATTAGCATATTCTGGATACACCCTTTCTAACCTGTACAAATATATGCTGTCAAAGGCAAATGTTTGCAAATGTTTGCAAACATTATTTATTTGTCTCACATTTATGTCACATGATAAGCTGTGCTTCGGTATCAGAGAACCAAGACAATCAAGAATTCCAGGAAATGTCAAAGAAAAATGACTACAGAAGTTTCCACTCGGAAAACAATGTTTTCCTGTTTTGAATGATGCCATGGTAGGTCACATGTACTAACCCTTTAATTTCTTTACCAATAGGGAAAAACTCATTCTTAAATTTTTATTGTGAATGCTTCTAGCACAAGCATAACATAACAGATACATAACTCAAAGAAATTCCAAAAAAAATGATTCTTTTCTTTGTAATTTCTATGGGTGGAAGCAAGGAGAGAAATGAGGATAGGTACAAACATTGATCAAAAGGCTCAGTGTCCCTTCATTTTTCCTGTTTTTCCTGTTTTAACGTCTTTTGTGATGAAATAGACACAAAGCAATTTTCTCCCCTTTTGAAAATTAGTAAGGTAGATACGCTTACTTCTCTCACTCCTCGCACAAAAATTTACTTTTACGTTGAGAAACGAACATTTGAGACACTTCTCAAGCATAAAGAATATAGATCTTTGATTATTGGTTCACATCCTGATTTTGACCAATAGCAATAAATATTTTATGATTATATTGTCGTAAAATAAACACACCAATGGTTTTGTTAAAGAATAAGGACAAAGTAACACACTGGTGAAAGCAGGAGGAAGCCTGGAGTCCACTGTGTTCATTTAAGCTCCCTCGTCCCCACATGGATGCTGCCAGAGCAAGGGCGGCCCGGAGCCCTTTTACACCAAGGCAAAAATAAATGGGCGGCTCCGGTTCCCCCTTGCTAAAGGTGAATTTCCAGTGTACACTGGCGATGTTTGGGTTGACGATGTTTTCCCAGTGGGCTGGTGAGAAGAGCGAGAGTCTTACAGCTGTAACCTGGGGATATCAGTGTTCCTGGCTTGAGAATGAAGAGCAGGGCTGAGACACTGGGGTCACACATGCGCAAGGAATCTGCGCCAGCTGACATCTGATTGCCCTTACCGAGTTCCTTGCTTCCCTGCTTTGGAGAACTGGGTGTCACTTTTGTTTTGAACTGCAAAGGGATCCTGGGGTGAAAAGGAGCACAATGCACCCCACACTCCTAGAATCCTTCCGGGAGAAGAGGGCGGGCTCAGGCTGGGGAGGCGGGATCCGTCGGGACCCAGAGGCCTGGGAACTAGCCCGCGGGGTCAGGCCGAAGACCCGGGTGCCCACTCCCGGTGACTGATGTCCGGAGAGCAAAACTGGGGGCCTGCCCTCCCGAGCGAAGGGCGAGGGGCTGTTAAGTCAATGCGGGGAAACGTCACGTGTCAGCTCTTCCCACTCGGACAGCTCGGGTTCTTCCCGAGGTGGCAGGAAAGCGGCCGAGGAGAGGGGCGGCCGGAGCCGGCGCGCAGCGGCTCCTCCCCAGGGCGCACGGGGCGGCGGGGCGGCGGCCCTTACCTGGTTCCTGCGGTACCAGGCGCCCGATAGGGAGCCGTTGCCGGCGCCCGGCACCCAGTACGTGAAGTTCAGGGACAGCTCGTCCAGGGCGGCCGAGGCGGCGTCCGCTGGCCCCGCCATTAGGTCTCGCTCCCGGCGCTCGGGTCGCGGCCGCCTGCCGGCCAGGCTGCAGCGCGAGGAGGCCGCGCCCGGGCCGCACCGCAGCCACTTCCTGCTCGGTGCCGAGCGAGACCGGAGCGCCGAGGCCACCTGGCTCCCGCCCCCGCGCGGCTGCAGGTGCCGCACCCGCCAGCCCGCCCGGCCCGGCCTCCCTCCCCCGGCAGAGGTGCCAGCGGGGCGCCTGGCCGTCTGCGGCCTCCTGGGGCCACCGGCTCGCACCGCGTCCTCCGCCCGGCGGGCCTCTGCGCCCGCATCCTCACTGGCCAGACTGGCCAGTGCCCGCACCTGCGAGTGCGAGAACGCGCTTCAGGGAAAGGGAGAGAGAAAGGAGACAATGACCAGCCCAAAGCGGCTCCTATCGCTCGTCTCTAGCTGGCGATTCCAGTTCTCTCTCATTTACATTTTTCAAATTGTTTGCATATAGAACAATAATGAATTTTCCCCAAATACAGTAAGCAATGTGAGAGTAAAGATCGGTGAGATTAAATGTCAGCGCCAACGTTTGATAGATCCTTAGTAAATATTCCTTAAAGGAAGGAAGGAATTCCCAGGGGTACCTGGAGGACCCCAACGTGTATTTGGTGAATGGATTGGGTTACTCCAGATGGGACCAGAAGGAATTGCTGAAAAGCTGAGAGCTACTGTATACACGGGTATGAATTTAGGATAGAAGGTGGTAGCGTTAATGGTATAACCAGAAGTTCTGGTTTTACCAGTGTTCAAATTCTAATACTACAGATGATCTTTAAGGAATTTTTCACTTTGAGCATATTAATTGCAGCCTGAAGCTCTGGAACTTACAATTCTTTTGTTTACACAATGCTGAAATTCTTCATGGATAATGTGCCTTGACTTCCATGACTTCAAGAAAGAGACATTGAGGGCTGCCTAGGAGGGGACCAGAAGAAAGTTTTAGTGTTTCTTAAGGAAATGTGCAAATGAAGAAAAAAAAAATAGTGAGATAAGGTCATTGCAAACACAGCAAAAACAAGACGTGTCATCTTGGACACTGTAGTTTCTTGCCTGAGCACCCAAAATATCTGGTGATCAGTTAATGATAGTTAACTATTCCTAATTTTAAGAAGATGATTTACTTCAAATACATATCTGAAATTTTGAAAAAGTGTCTATTTTCTATAACATCACAATAATTCATGTCACATATTTCATTAATGTTTCTTTCCCTTGGCATGCTTTAGGGTGCAAGTAACAGACTATTCAAAGAGAAGTGACTTTAAAAATAAGTACCTGAAAAAAAAAATAAGTATCTGGGGGCCTGGGGTGGTGGCTCAAGCCTGTAATCCTAGCGCTCTGGGAGGCCAAGGTGAGTGGATAGCCTGAGCCCAGGAGTTCAAGACATGTCTCTTAAAAAAAAAAAAAAATAGCCAGGCATAGTGGCAGAGGCCTGTAGTCCCAGCTATTCTGGAGCCTGAGACGGGAGGATCATTTGAGCCCAGGAGTTTGAGGTTGCTATGAGCTATGATGGAATGGTACTCTACCCAAGGTGACAAAGAGAGACTCTGTCTCACACACACACAAAAAAAGTATCTGTTTTCTCCAGAGGGCTTGTATCTCTATGCGGTTCTAGGATGTCACTTCCCTCTTTCTGTTCTGTTATCCCTGAGGCACAGCCAGCAAGGGAGACTGAGAAAGTGGTTCCTGGGCATTTCTAACCTTGAGACTGAGAGGTGAGCTCTGCCAGGCAGGATGGGGATTGTGGTGGTGATGGTGAGGGGACCCCACAGAGCCTGGTTCAATTACTCTTTAGTTTTTTCTATCAGCCAGATTGTAAGTAGTTGTACAATTGCTAAAAGCAAAATACAAAAGGGATCATGTTACTTTTCTGTTTAAAATGCCTTGACACTTCCCCATTGACACAACAAAGTTCACACTTTTAAGCCTGGCATATGAGACCCTTTATGATCTGACCCCATATTTCTGTGCGGCAAAGTAGCAAATGTAAGAAGCCACGTTTGTTGGTTTCTGCTTGCTGATATAATTCCACAAAGCCTCTCTCTCTGTGATGGCATGCAGCCCTCAGGAAGGAGGCTTTACAGGCAAAACAGGGCAGAGCACGTGGCCCTTGAGTCACTGTATTCCTTAACAGATAAATGACCCCAGTCCTTGCCTTTTCCTACATGTGATATAACATCTGATAGGATTAGTGACTATGCTTCTATGATCTATAACCAAATGTACTCTAGTAATCTATAACCAGGTTATACCAAAACCTTGATGTGCTTTAGTACCCCAGTCACCTTTATTTTAACAGACTGGCAGAACTGCTCCTGGGCTGTCGGTCTCAGTCTTGGGACTTCAGTATGACTTCTGCCTGAGACTGACCTTAGTTCTTTAAAAGCTTCATTTTTTTCTTTAGTTGACACTCTGCTACCCTCAACTTGTTCCCATTTTATTTTTTTTAATTAAACAAACAAAAATTAAAAAAACAAAACCATTGGTTGTTTCTTTACAGTTGTTAAAAACCTCTCATTTTGGAGGAAGATGGTACTAGGTGCAGAGAAGATTATGATACATAAGCTACCACGTGCTGTTCTCCAGATTCCGAGACGCCACTGCAGTCGCTGCTGCTGTCCTAGTGTGTGGGGGTGGTTGAAATGAAGAATTCGTGACCAGTGTTCCTCACCCACAGTTCACAGGGAGGCGGCAGGAATGCCATGTGAACTATTTTAGGCCTGCGGCGTGGGCAGAGCTGTGGAGATTGTTCTGTACTTTGTGATGGCCTCTACCTCTTGTGGGCTTTCTTCAGGGGATATCCTGTTCCCTTTACAGGATGCTGAAAGTGGTTGATTTATTTTTCCTGTCCCCAGTGCTGAAATGAGGAGGTCTGTCTTTCTTGGTAATTTGAATAATTCTACTCTGGTGCTACACCATTCGAAATAGACTTCACCAGAAACTTTGAGAGCAGGGTTACATTTTGCCTACCTTGCCTGGGATCATTCACTTGCAGCATCAGCAAATCAGTTTTTTAAAAAACTAATCTTTAGTACAATTCAGTTGTGTTATAAATAAGCATTATTTTAACATATTTATTAATAAGCATGGGGAAGGATTCCTTAAACAAATATAAAAAGTACAAACCACCAAGGAAAAACTTGACAAATGTAATTTACAATAAAACAAAGAACATTCATACATCAGGAGGCACCATAAAGTGTGAAAAAATAAATCACAAACTGAGAACATTTATTTGTCACACATACGACTGAAAAAGAATTCACATCCAGAATATACAGATAACTCCTGTAGGTCAGTAAGAAAAGGTCAGACAACTCAGTAGAAAAATAGGCAAAGACATAAACAGGTATTCCTCATAAGAAAAAACATGAATGGCTAATAAAGAGAAAATTGCAAATTAAAACTCCCAATGAAAACCATTTTACACCTACTGGATGGAAAAATACACTTGTAAAGAAAGTTCCATGCCAACCGGTGATAAGAGTGTGCAGTCACAGAAATCCTTATTCAGTCCTTATGCTATTGACTTTGGAAAGAGCTTGAATTTATTCGGTAAATATGAAGATGTGGGTATAACTTCTTTCTTGGGTCCATACCCCAAAGAAGCTTGTGTACGTGGACAGAGGAAATGTACCAAGGTAATAGCACTCTTTGTAATAGCACAAAAACTGGAAACAGCTCAAGTGTCCATCAGCAGGAATAGTGAGCAAATGAATTCTGATATATTTATACAATGGAATAGTACATGGCAATGAAATTGACAGAACCACAGCTACCCAGTACCCACATCAACATAGATGAAGCCTGCAAACATCCTGATGGGTTAAAAAAGCAAATCCAGGGAAGATGATATACAATATTACTCACAAGCATTCAAAATACATGATACGTTGTTTAGGAGTACATATATATTTAGAAAAAACTAATGAAAAGCAAGGGATAATAAACACAAAATTCAGGTGATGGTTCAGAATGTTGGCAATGATCTACTTCCTAAGCTGGGTGATGCGTTACATGGGCATTCATATTTTTACTATTGTTAAAGCTATGTACTTAGGTCATATGATCTCTTTTGTAACTATGATATGTTTCTTCCTTTTTTTATTAGACTTTTATTGTGAGTTGTGGCATGTATAACTAAAAAGTGACTTTATTTGTCACATTTAATTTGTTGTGGTGATTGCTAAATTCTACTATGTCTGACATCACGATCACTACCCATCTTTCCAGTTGTTTCCAGTTGCTGGCATACTCCATCTATCCTTCTGCATTTATCTTCTCCAAATCATTTTGTGTTATGGTTTTTAAAACATCATTACAGTTATAATTGTAATGAAATTATAATATAATTTATTTTCATTTTTTCCTAAAGTCTCAAAAAAAAGAGACAACTAATATTCACAAATACAAATAGAAGATAATTTCAAAAAACAGATCATGCCAAATCTTATAGATAATAGAAGAAGAAGAAATACTTCAAATTCATTCTACTTCATCTTGTTATACCTGATATTAAAATTGGAAAAACCATATTATTATAAAGGGAAATTACAAACATATTTCACTTATAAATGAGGATGTAATAGCCTAAACAATATATTAACAAGTTGAATTACAAATTATGGTTCAAATAATGTACTTTGGTCAAAATTAAATCCAATTTATGTGAGAATTAGTTGCTATTTACTTTTTACTTTTTTTCCTTTTCCTTTCCCCCACCCTCTACCTCCTTTTTTCTCTGTCTGCTCTCCCCTTCCCCCACCCTCCACCATGTCATTAATTGTTATTAATTGTCCTCATATCAAAGTTGAATACATAGGAATAGTTGAATACATAGGAATACATTCCTCAACCCAGGAATGGATCAGCAAGCTGTGGTATATGTATACCATGGAATACTATTCAGTCATTAAAAAAAAATGGAGATTGGCTCGGCACCTGTGGCTCAATTGGCTAAGGCGCCAGCCACATACACCTAAGGTGGTGGGTTCGAATCCCCACCCTGGGCCCACCAAACAACAATGATGGCTGCAACCAAAAAATAGCCAGGCATTGTGGTGGGCACCTATGGTCCCAGCTACTTGGGAGGCGGAGGCAGGAGACTCGCTTGAGCCCGGGAGTTGGAGGTTGCTATGAGCTGTGATGCCATGGCACTCTATCCAGGGGGATAGCTTGAGGCTCCATCTCAGAAAAAAAAATGGAGATTTTGCAGTATTTGTATTAACCTGGATGGAGGTGGAGCACATTATTCTTAGTGAAGCATCACAGGAATGGATAAACATGAATCCTAATTTTTTTTTTATAATATAGTTGGGCATTGATTTTTTTCAACCAACATAAACAGGTTTTTTTTTTAAATAGATGACTTAAGTCCATTCATATTTATGGATAAGATTGATATGTTTGTCAACTTTACATTATTTCTACATTTTCAGAACTTATAACACATACTATACAGAATGTATTATCATATTTTATTGTTTCACCTTTGTTCTTTCTTTTCTCTTATATCCACAATTAAATATATTTAAAATTCACTATTGGTAAAGTTTCCAATTTTCCAATTTTCCAAAGATTTTTGCTTGGATGTATCTTATCTTCAAGTAAATCTCTCAAAAAGGGCTCATGGGTACAAAATTTTCTGAGCTCTTCTCTTTTCAAAATAGTTTTCATATAGCTTTGATACTTGAGGATTTTTTTTTTTTGCTTTATCTTTCATATATAATACTTTTACTAGGATATTCTCAAAGGATATCATCATAGGTTAAAATTCTCTGGTACCTTATATGCCCTTTGAAATATAGATTTAGGTTTTCTTTTATTTTCAGGAATTTTTCTTGAATGTTAGTATCAAATATGTTTTATTTCATTATGTTATGCTTATTTTCTTCAGGGACTACAATAGTACAAAAAGTGGATCTTCTTTGCATGTATTTCTTTTTCTTTTTTTAAAATTTGGTTTCCACTTTTTGCCTTCAAAAAATTAAAAAGGTTTAATATTTAATAACAATAAAAATGTTTAAGATAAGGACTAGAAAGAAAAACCTTGTAAAGAATGAACAAAGATAAATACATTTAGAAAAGAAATCAGACAATTGCTGCAATGAAATATTGAGCAATAATAATAATAATAATGCAAAAAAAGTAACATTCACATTGTCAGATAAAAGTATGTTTATCAGAATGCTTTGACTCTGAAGTTCAGTTTGGAGTCGTCAGTTAACTTCTTCTCCTTTTTTTTCTTAACTAATACAAAAAGATGAATCTGTAAAAAAACCCATGGTTTTGTGGTCAGAGGTTCCGAAACTTCAAGATCAGCAGACCTGGATTTAAGTGTAGTCTTCTGCTCCTTACCAACTGCATGACTTTGGGCAACTTCTCTGAGATTCAGTTTCCTAATTCATAAAGTAGGAATAATGGCATTTACCTCAAAGGCATTTGTAAGTGTTAAATAATAGGTATAGTGAGTGAAAAACAATTTGTATTTCACCTCAGTTCACCAAACTCTTAGTTTGTGCCAGGAGCCAAGGACAGGAAGTTGAATAAGGTATAGACCCTGCTCTCCGGGAGCTTGCACTTCGGAGAGTGGACAGATATGCAAGTAGGCAGACTCAGCTGTATAAGTTAACTTCAGCACGAGAATGAGAGAGAATAAGAGAGATGCAGTCAGCTCAGGGTGGGGAGGCAACCTTAGCCTGGGAAGCCTACCTAGAAGGAGTGCAGACTGTTGTGAATCCTGAGCTGTGTTAGCCACATGAAGAAGAGAGGTGGGGGTGGACAGAGCTGGCAGGGGCCAGAGCACAAGCAGAGACACCGAGGCAAGAGAAAGCAGAGTGTGTGACTGCAATTCCACGCTAGTATTGTGTGATACAAGATAAACACACCCTAAAATGAGGGTTGAGGAGCTAGCAGTGCCAGAAAATTTAGGGCTTTGTGTATTGGGTTATCAAGGTTGGACTTAGCTCTTAATGTGGAACTTCATGCCTCTGCATTGGCATAAAAAACGCAGTAGTGCCCCTGCATTGGTCTAAAACATGTGCTAGTGCCACTGCATTGGCATAAAAAACATGCTAGTCCCTCTGCATTGTGTGAAAAAAGCACTAGTGCCCCTGCATTGGCATAAAAAATGCTCTAGGGCCTCTGCATTGGCGTAAAAAAATGCTAGTGCCTATGCATCGGCCCAGAAAAAAGTGCTAGTGCCACTGCATTGGTGAAGACAAACACACTAGTGCCTCTGCATTGGCGTAAAAAATGCACTATTGTCTCTGCATTGGCGTAAAAAACGTGCTAGTGCCTGTGCATTGGTGTAAAACACACACTAGTGCCACTGCATTGGCTTAAAACATGTGCTAGTGCCACTGTATTGGCATAAAAAACACGCTAGTGCTTCTGCATTGGCGTAGAAAATATGCTATTGTCACTGCATTGACATGAAAAATGCACTAGTGCTACTGCATTGGCGTAAAAAACATGCTAGTGCCAATGCATTGGTGAACAAAGTGTACTAGTGCCTGTGCTTTGGCATAAAAAACACACTAGTGCCTCTGCATTGGTGTAAAAAACGCACAAGTGCCTCTGCATTGGCATACAAAATGTGATAGTACCTTTGCATTGGTGCGGAAAGGAGCACTAGTGCCCCTGCATTGTGTGCTAAGTGTGCTAGGGCCTCTGCATTGTCGTAAAAAATGGGCTAGTGCCTCTGCATTGGTGTAAAAAATGGGCTAGTGCCTCTGCATTGGTGTAAAAAATGTGCTAGTGCCACTGCATTGGCGTAAAAACCACACTAGTGTCACTGTATTGGAGCAGAAAAATGTGCTAGTGCTTCTGCCTTGGTGTAAAAATGCACTAGTGCCTCTGCATTGGCGTAAAAAGCACTAGTGCCCCTGACTTGGCGTAAAAAACGTGCTAGTGCCTTTGCCTTGGTGTAAAAAAGACGCTAGTGCCTCTGCCTTGGTATAAAAAATGCGCTAGTGCCTTTGCATTGGCGTAAAAAATGCGCTAGTGTCACTGCATTGGAGCAGAAAAATGCGCTAGTGCCTCTGCTTTCAAACTGCGGAACTATGACCCTTGTGCGGTACTAAGACCCTCGAGCAGAACTACGACCCCCTGGAGCGGTACTGTGACTGCCATGCGGTACTAAGACCCGCAAGCGGTACAATAAAAAACACGCTAGTGCCTCTTCATTGGCATGGAAAAATGCGCTAGTGCTTCTGTATTGGCAGGAAAAATGCGCTAGTGCCTCTTCATTGGTGTAAAAAAATGCGCTAGTGCCTCTGCATTGGTGGGAAAAACATGCTATTGCCCCTGAATTGGTGTAAAAAATGCGCTAGTGCCTCTGCATTGGTGGGAAAAAACGTGCTAGTGCCCCTGCATTGGTGTAAAAAATGCGCTAGTGCCTCTGCATTGGTGTAAAAAATGCTCTAGTGCCCCTGAATTGGCATGAAACCCGCGCTAGTGCTTCTGCATTGGCATACACAACATGATAGTATCTTTGCATTGGTGTGGAAAGGAGCACTAGTGCCCGTGCATTGGGGAGGAAAAGTGCACTAGGCCTCTGCATTGTCATAAAAAATGCGCTAGTGACATATAAAAAGCGTGCCAATGCAGTGGCAGTAGCGTGTTTTTCCATGCCAATGCTATGGCATTAGCGTCTTTTTCCATACCGATGCAGGAGCACTAGCACAATTTTCTGCTCCAAAGCAGTGGGACTAGCGCAGGTGGGTGTGCCAATGCAGTGCCCCTAGTGCATCTTGGCATGCCAATGCAGTGCCACTAGCGCAGGTTGGTGTGCCAAAGTAGGGCACTACTGTGTCTTGGCACATCAATTCCGTGCCACTAGTGTGTCTTGCATTCCAATGCAGGGCCACTAGTGTGGGTTGGCACACCAATACAGTAACACTAGAGCAGGTTGGCGTGCCAATGAAGGACCACTAGTGTGTCTTGGTGTGCCAATGCAGGGCCACTAGTGGGCCTTGGCATGACAATGCGGGGCCAATAGTGTGTCTTGGCGTGCCAATATAGGGTCACTGGCATGTCTTGGTGTGCCAATGTAGGGCCACTAGCGTCTCTTGGCACGCCAGTGCAGGGCCAATAGCGCATCTTAGCATGCCAATGCAGTGCACCTAGCGCAGGTTGGCGCACCATTGCAGGGCCACTAGTGTATCTTGGCACTCCAATGCGGTGCTACTAGTGCATGTTGGCACATCAATGTGGGGCCTCTAGTGCATGTTGGCATGCCAATGCGGGGCTTCTAGTGTGTCTTGGCACGGCAATGCAGGGCCACTGGTGTGTCCTGGCACGCCAATGCGGGGCCACTAGTGTGTACTGGGGCACAAATGTGGGGCCACTGGCGTGTCTTGGCACGCTAATGCAGCGCCCTAGTGTGTCTTTATGGACCAATGCAAGGCCACTAGTAGGTGCTGGTCAAGGGAGGACAAAGAAACCTATGAAGTGAACTTGAAGCCAATTTTTGCTGTCTTTAGTGGAGCCACATCTGACCTGTCGACTTCTTGGGCAAGAAAATAAACTTTGTTGGTTAAAAGCTCCTGAGATTTTGAGGTTATGTATTACCCAACAAAAATCGTTGTTAAGGGTATTCTCAATCAGCTCTGGTTAGAAAATACAGGTGAAAAAGCTCTGATTGGCCTGATTCAGAACACGTGACCCATCCCTGGACCTATCACTGAGAACAGAAAGATTTATTATTGTGATTGACCTACCTGGGTCATGCGCCCACTCTACTCAGGGAGGTGGGGTGTTACCAAGGTGAGGAGGGGGATGCTGGGCAGATAAGAGCAATAGCCAATATTGTAGAAAACCAGCCTAGAGTAGTATCATGGAAACTTGGGTGGGAGACTTAAAAAAATGAAGGTGTACTGAATAATGCCATTGAGAGGCACAGAGAGGATACTGAGACAATAAATGAATTGTGTTTATTGGCTTTGTTAATAATGGGTGGTCACTGGGATCTTTTCCTGAGCAGTTCCAGTTGACTACTGGGGGTGATAGCCAGATTTAACAGTAATATTTCAAAAAACTGTAATTTGATGTAAGAATGTCAGTTATTGGCCAGGGGCAGTAGCTCACACCTATAACCCTACACTCTGGGAGGCTGAGGTGGGTGAATTGCCTGAGTTCACAAGTTTGAGACCAGCCTGAGCCAGAGCGAGACCCCATCTCTAAAAATAGCCCAGCATTATGGCAGGCACCGGTAGTCCCAGCTACTTGGGAGGCTGAGGCAAGAGAATCACTTGAACCCAAGAGTTTGATATTGCAACCCATCGGGCTCCTATGGCCCTGGTCTCGGTTAGTGCAGGAAGGAACCAGGTGAGAGGTGGATTAGAAGTACAGGCTTGTGGAAGGCGGGCTAGCCCTAACTTTCCGGGTAGCCCCGAGCAACCTCCTCATCAGCCTTTTATTGAAATGGAATGATACAGGTGCGGGGAGTAATTAACAATGACTATGGGCTGAGGGCACGGGCTCTTCTTCCACAAGGAACTCCTGTGGACGAATGGCCCAAGGTCCACACCTCAGCTGCAGATCATCTTGCTTGGATGTCATCTGGCTCTTGGCATCTCCTACAGTTTGAGGTTGCTGTGAGCTGTGATGCCTCGGCACTCTACCGAGGGCAACAAAGTGAGACTCTTTCTCAAAAAAAAAAAAAAAAGAGTGTAAAAGAGTGTCAGTTATTACTAAAAAGAGTTTTAGATAAAGACCAGGTTAAGGAATCCAGGGAGAGCAGAAGTCTGATTTATTTGAGCATCACTTCGAAGTCACAGGGGGCTTACAGGAAAGGGAATGTTGGAATCAGTACACACTTGAAGGAGACAATTCTCAGAATAGGTAGAACCCATCCAGGGTGGGGTCAGAACTGAGAGGCCAAACACCACCCTGGTGGACCTTCAAGGCCTGTGGCAGAATCACATCTTTGGGAACCAGATGTAAAGGCAGAATCCAAGCAACATGGCATTTAAAACAGCAGGGTTTAGTGAGTGACC
The DNA here is from genome assembly GCA_963574575.1 of Galagoides demidoff. Classification (NCBI taxonomy): domain Eukaryota; kingdom Metazoa; phylum Chordata; class Mammalia; order Primates; family Galagidae; genus Galagoides; species Galagoides demidoff. The sequence goes on from CAUYQV010077870.1 coordinate 35,718, forward strand.
ACTTATGGGAGATAGAAGAGGTCAAGGGGGTGGGAGAGCTGATAAGTGTCTGGTTCTAGGCCTGGAGAAACAGAACAGAGCCAGCAATGAGCAAAAGAACTGAAGTGACTACACGTTAATCCAGCACCCACCCCCGGTAGGCATCCTCAAAGTACGGCCCGCCGAGGACATTTATCCCACCCACAGGGTTTTTTTTGCCACCGCTGCCTGTCCTGCTTAGCAGCCGACGTGTCCCGGGCCTGCAATCCGGCCCTCCAAAGGTCTTAGGGACAGTGAACTGGCCCCCTGTTTAAAAAGTTTGAGGACCCCCCTCAAAAACAAACACACACACAAGTTTGCCTGCTAGCTTCTTTCGAGGCCTCTTTCCTTACCATTCCCTTCTCTGTCCTCCCTCCATACCCTATCCTACCAATCTTTACTCACTGCTGACTCTGTAGGGCTGCCCACATCTGGGTCCTATCCAGGACACGCCTTCCCAGACAGCACCCCAACATCTCTCCCATGCCTCATCTTACATTATACTGTCTCCTAGTCAGCCTAGCTCTTTATGTTGGAACTCTGATTCCTTTGCTTTCTACTTTCAAAGAGGCATCTGGGAATGAATCTGTGCCCAAGTATTAACATAATACATCTTCTTCTGTAGTTATTTGCTTTTTTTTTTTGGCTGGGGCTGGGTTTGAACCCACCACCTCTGGTATATGGGGCTGGAGCCCTACTCTTTTGAGCCACAGGTGCCACTGGTTATTTGCTTTTTAAAAGGACTCTTCTAAACCCAAGAGAGTATTTCTGTCATGGTAAGAATTCAGGCAGATGGAGGTGGGGCAGGCAAAATTGCCCTTCAAATATTACCACATAATAGATTTGTTATTGATAAAGGTGGTCATAGACTAGAGAAAGTATTCAGGGAAGAGATAAGAACCTTAATTTTAGAGATAAAATACAGTAGAACCCCTATAAGTCGAATATCCAAGGGACTATAACAAACTCATCAACACATAGAGGTGGTCAACGTAAGGAACTAGGTTGACTGTACTGATATGTACTTGTGGTGCATGTTGGGTCTATGAAAATCAGGTCACTATAAGGAGGTGGTCAGTGTAGGGAAGCGATCACCTATGGAGGTTCTGCTGAATTTAATTTAAGGTGACCAGACGTCCTGCTTTTGGCAGGACAGTCCCAATTTTTAACAATTTTTCCCGCGTCCTGTGATGTTTTAAAAAAGTCCCAATTTTGGCTTGGCGCCTGTGACTCAAGTGGCTAAGGCGCCAGCCACATACACCTAAGGTGGTGGGTTCGAATCCAGCCCAGGCCCGCCAAACAACAATCATGGCTGCAACCAAAAAATGGCCAGGCGTTGTGGCAGGCGCCTGTGGTCCCAGCTACTTGGGAGGCTGAGGCAGGAGACTCGCTTGAGCCCAGGAGTTGGAGGTTGCTATGAGCTATGATACCATGGCACTCTACCCAGGGGGACAGCTTGAGGCTCCGTCTCAAAAAAAAAAAAAAATTTGGACTGTCTTAAAAAATGCCCCATGTGCATTTGAAAACAATGTGTATGCTATTTTTGTTGTGATAGTATTCTGTATATGTCTGTGAGATTTAGTTGGTTTATTGTGTTAAGTCCTCATGTCCTTAACTTCTGTCTTCTTGTTCTGTTACTGAGAGTATTGAT
>CAUYQV010077871.1:0-92817 GCA_963574575.1 Galagoides demidoff
CTAGAACAACTGTGCTTGACAAACCTATATAGAACATTCCATCCCAAAGCTAAAGAATATACATCCTTCTCATTGGCCCATGAAACATTCATCAAAATCAATTATATCTTAGGACACAAAATAAACCTCAACAGAATCAAAAGAATTGAAGTTTTACCATGTATCTTCTCAGACCAAAAGGCACTAAAGTTAGAACTCAACTCCAACAAAAATGTTCAACCCCACATAAAGGCATGGAAATTAAACAACCTTATGTAGGAAGAGATTTTTAAAAAGAGAGAGAGAGAGAAGAGGGAAGAGACCTAATTTGGCCTGGGGGATCTGGAAAGGCTGCACATAGGAGGTGAGCCCTGAAGCTTAAGGGGCTTCCTGGTGGACAAGGCGTAGAAGGAAACAGGAGAAGGGACAGCAATGGTCTACTGTTTAGAAGACTTTGGAGTATTGTGGCAGAGAGTAATATACACTCCTAACAAAGAGGAAATTGTGCAGTTCAAATTGTAAGAAGTTAAACTTGTTCTCAAGGGCAATAGTCAAAAATCTCAAGGAACTGGTCAGTTCCTGTCACTTTCCACCCAGGTCAAACAGTTTCCTCCCCATTTCCATGTCTGATCTCACCACCTGGCTGTCACATTTCCCTCAGGCCTGGCTTAAATACACTGTGGCTTAGGTGGCACCAAATGAGAACAAGGAGGCAGGGCCTCCTTGACACTGGTGTGCCGGACAGATACCAGTGTGTGGGACAGGCACCAGCAGGGAACATGCAACCTCCCTCCTCCTGATTAGCAACTACTGCTCCATGAACATGTTCCTCTCTTGCACAAAGGCATCTGTACAGAATCAACTCTGTGAATGAGAAAACCATCTTCCCAGGAGAATGAAATTCTTTGATCTCCAGTAACTTTAAATCTAAATTCTCTGGTGTGTACATTCTCTGGAGGTGAAGTCCTTTGTACAAAGGACACTCTGAAGCTACCTCACTGCCATGTGCAGCTGAGGATGGCTTCATGTCTTCCAAGGAGGGGGTGTGGACCACGTTCCTAGGCATTGCCCAGCATAGCTCCCCCGCCCTGGGCCTAGCATTTGCTGCACTGGCTGTGCACACAGAAGCCCCTTGGAAGGGGTGCCTTTCACATCACAGACATGATGGATCAACCCTATTTGTTGCAACATTTTTCCTGCACATGGCAGTGAGGTAGCTTCAGAGTGTCCTTTGCACAAAGGCATCTTGTGACTTGGCAGTGGAACTACATACCCTAAAGCCACAGGTCTCTGCTATCCAGACCCATTAATATGTCAGCATCAGTGGGGACTGGAGTCAACTGTCTCTGAGTTGTGACCTTTGCAACTCTGGCTCTTAACACTGGACTGGCTTTCAAAAGTTAATCTTCTACCTAGGAAAAGTGTGCCACCACACAGTCGGCCCTCCAGCAAAAGCCTAAGTTCTCAGTTTCAGCATAAAAAAGAATAACCCCTACAGCTTGTTCAAATGCAGGTTCCTGGGATTTGCCCTCCTTCTTAGAAATGTGGTTTCCATCGCATTGTGCTGAGGTACAGGAATTTGATTTTTTTTTTTTTTTTTGCAGTTTTTGGCCAGGGCTGGGTTTGAACCTGCCACTTCCAGTATGTGGGAACGGTGCCCTACTCCTTTGAGCCACAGGCACCACCCAGGAATCTGAATTTTTAATAAGAATGCCTAAACTGTCTGTGTGAAGGGCCATTTAGAAAAAAATTTATAATCTATCATAGACCAATACTTTTGCAAAATACAGTAACAATAAACTATTAGAAAAATGATCACTTATTAGAGTGCCACAGCTCTGGGCCATTGCTATAAAGCATCTAAATACTTTCAATTTCTACACTAATCTAGCTGTGGACCAATAATAAACATTCCTAGGCCAATGTTGGCACTGAGATGGGGATAACACACATGTTCTTCAACAGTCCCTGGTGATGGATCACCAAGCTGTCTCATAGAAAGTGAGACATTCTGCAAGTTGACAGCTAATCCAGAATTGAACTTCTCCCCAAACCAAAGAAAGAAGAACCCAGAGGTTGTTTCCCTTCACCTTCTCACAATCTTCTTGATCTCAAGAAGTTAGCAGATGCTTGAATCTGATTAATTTTTCTAGAAATATTTCCATAGAAAATGTTTCCTCTTGCTGCTGGTTGTTATATCTTAAATTATGTATCATTAAATGTACAATATAGATTGTATCATAAAATAAAAAATATGCTCTCAATAAATGTAAATAGGTACACTTTTATCATTTTCTTATATGAGTTCTTTATTTTAAAATAACTTCTAGAGTTTCAGAAATCATTTTTCAGTTCGCAACAGTCCAAAGTAAAGAGCAATAGATGTGACTGAGTGGTTGCCTGTCTGCACTGTCTGCAAAGCTCCTTCTGATGTTTGCCTAAGAGACAGATTTAGCAATAACGATTTCTGTATCTTCTTCGTAGTCTCATGTGAGTATGTGGCTTCCTGTAACTATGAACCACAGTCTCCCTCCTGGACTCCAAAGTTTAAGTAATAGCAGAATCTGCTCTGAGTATTTAAGTGACAGCTGCTATAGTGTGGACATGAGATTTGGTCTAGAGGCAAATTTAAGGGGAAAGAAAAAAGTTAATTTATAGTTCATTGGATACATGTGACAGGTGGACAAGGAGATTTATGGTACCAAAGGAGGAGAATATTCTTGAACATTTTAAACCTTTCCTAAGGCAGCATGATCAATTCATTTGGCATAGGCAAACTTTGCATTTTATTTTAATAAAAAATAAAAATTACATAAACTTGAGTTCAGATTCAGTATAATACTGCACAATAAACAAATCATTATCATTAAATAAGGTTAACTCTACACATCAGTTTTCCCAAGAGCTATTAATAGTCCTCAGCTATATATAAAAACTTAAAGGGTAAATTTGAGGTCTATAACAGTTCTTATGCAGCTCTTACAAGTATGTGTGTTGGAGAAGAGCGTATGTGGGGAGCAAATGCTGTAGGCAGCAGGGTGGAACAAAACTGGGGAGCAAGAGAGTCTTCAAGCGCTGCTGGAGGTGACTCTCCAACTAAATCCAATGTTCATCAAGCTAGGCACAGTACTAATCATTAGGGACTTACAGAGAATTTCTTCAAAAAAAAAAAAACTAAGTTAAGCAAAACTAAAAATCTCATCTTTAAAAAATAGAAAGTCTATGACCAGACCATTCTTAGGATGACTTGAAGAATGTACTCTAAATGTTGAACTGAGAAATATGCACACTACCATCAGATCTCTTCTGCAACCTTCTGACACTGAGCCTTGTCCTCCATAATGACATAAATACCAATAGCACGTGGCTTTCAGATATTCCCAAAATACCCACCAATCAAGTACTGTGTCAGGAGCACACCCCTAGGAGCACACTCCTAGATTCAGTGACTTGGGAGGAAGACTCACCAAATGCAGCTTATAGTTGTACTCATGACTAGGATTTATGATGAAGGAGACACAAAGCAAAATTAGCACAAGGAACAAGTGTACAAGGAACGCTTGGGAATACCAGGACCAAGCTTCTGGAGTTCTATCTTAGGGGAGTCACACAGAAACTTAATTCCCACAGCAAGGAGCTGTTGTGGACTAAATGAGTCTCTCTGCCCCCATGCACATGTTGACATCCCAGTCTTTAAAGTGATGGTACAGAATGCGAGCCTTTGGGGACATCATTAGGTTATGAGAGTGGAGACCTTGTGAATGGGACAAAGGCCTTTATAAGAAAAGATGTTGCAGAGATGATTTCTCTCTATACCACTGCTGTGGGTAGGCAGAGCAAGAAGGCAGCCATTCCTGAACCAGGAAGAGAGCCCTCACCAGGAACCAGACTGGCCAACCAGTCGTCGACTTCCCAGCCTCCAGAACCATGAGATACATTTCTAGTGATTAAGCTACCTGGTCTATGGTATGTTGACAGCAGCCAGAAATGATTAAGATAACAACATGAAATGTTGCCAAGCAGAGAAGCCTGTTAGAGACTCTAGTGACTCAGTGCTTAGAGTTTTTATTGAGAGCTGGTATTGTAAGCAGTCCATGCCTGGCATATACCAAAATTCTGGGCTCCCAGAAGGAAAGCAAGTATCAAATATAAATCATGTTTCTTGTAGAAAGAGTACAGACCACTGAGCCACTCTTATCAGTTAGAAGGGTGGGAAACTTCCTAAATCCAAGTTCCCAGACACCACCAGCTAAGAGCCAACTTTGTAAGCAGCCTTCTAAGGGTAAGTACTCAAGCCTGCCATGCTGTCTTTCCTGCACAGATACCATCCAGGCATGAACCCAGAATATCACATCACTTCATAATCATTTCTCCATGCCAGACTGACATGGGAATTCACATCTGGTTATGCTAAAAATGTTATTGACTTTTTTTTTTCATTTCCTTTCTGATGTCGGCTTGGGATTACCTAAAATGCAAGAAGAATACAAATAACCCAATGCTATGTAATTTGGTGAAGAATGACTTTTAAAAAAAAAATCTCCTTTGGTACTTTTACATTAAGTAATTTCTATATATGGACTACCAAAAATTAACTACTTTCATCACTAATAAAAGTTTTATTGCCTTCCACAAGAAGCTGGACTTTTTGATAGACACATGAGTATTTAGACACTTTTTAATATATTTTTCTAAGCTGATATTTGATCAGCTGTTTAAATCTTTAAATAGAATTCAATTAATGTTAAGTTCCTTACATAGCCAGTTTTTACAAATGAGTCCATGTGAGGAAGTCATTTGAAGAAAAAAAGTGTTAGTATTTCCCAGGCAATTATGACTCAAGAGGCAATCTTTTGCCAAACTGCATATTTTTAAATACTATATAATGTAAGATAATTATCAAAGCAATTAAAAATTGGTCTTGATAAAATGTCATATGATATGAGTCAGTGTAACAGGCAGAATGGACACTTTTTTATTTGTTCTAAAACCTGGATAAGATGCAAACTTTAATTCATGTTTAGATTATCACAAATTCTAAATCAAAGAGGCTTCCTTTATAAATCTTTCCTTTGCATGTAGAGATACATTTGATGTGTTGTCAGAGTCTATAGAGTGTAATCTTTTAGCATTTAGCTTAATTGTATTTACACCAAAACTAGTTTCCTTTTTACCTGAGAGAATATTTAAAATAACATCCCAAATCATCAGGAATAACAGAGTCTGCTCCTTGACAACCATATCCTTTCATTAAACAGTAAGATGAGCTATGGATATAAAACAGAACTTCATGCAAGCCACAAGAAAAAACCCACCAGCTAAAATCAATCATAAACACTTGAACATAATTCATCTGTGAGGTAAACTAGGAATCTGAGAATAGAACAGTGTAATATAGTTCTCTGAATGAGGGGAAAGGCTAAGTTTATTAAATATGCCAGGCTAAGGGAAATCTAGCAGCTGCTTTGTGGTCTCTCCATAAATTCACCGGTAAAATGGAAAATTAGGAGAGCTAGCCTTAAGATTTCTTAAAAAGAGAAAGTGGCTTTTTAAGTGGCATTTCCAGAAAATATTTTTAATTAAAAGATGGTTCGGAAATCTGATCTTGATGCAATTTAAGAAGCCTCTACACATTAGACAAAATAATATAATCCAAGAGTAATACTAGAAGGCCTATTTTTAGCTCACTTATATTGCATTATTTGTTGCTAAAACACATTCACAATTCATTGTTTACAGGTAAATACAAAGAGTCATTTCTAAAAATACAAAACCGTGACACATTTTACACATTACAAATAGGGATGTTAAGTGGCTTATTATTTTACGTTAATGTTCTGAGTCTGGATGATATGTTGGAAAATTAGATCCTGAAATGCAATATAAAATGGAAAAGAAATGAAGTTATGACCTGTTTTCAAGCCTATCATTCTTGCACATATATTAAATAGCCTGAAATTACAGCATTTGCATCTTTGAAATTCAGAAATGACAGCTATAGTAGTATCCATAGTGGCTGCCTTTAACAAAAGGGAGGGTGGAGGTGTTGGTGGTTCCAGCAGTTGAAAGAACTGGCAATGGACCATGATACACAAGTTCCATGTCTGTGTGTGTGTTGGACTGGACCACCAGCTGGAAGGCCTCCCGGTGCCCAGGCTGGGAGCCAGGCTGGGGAGGCTGGTGCTCCAGACTTGCCTGGCTGCCCTGCGGCATGTAGGTGGCAAAGCGGTCCAGGTGATGTCACTCACCTTCTGTAAAAATATCTGTTGTTACAAGGGCAAAATGGAAATTGTGGGATTCCAAGTAAATTATTCCTCATTTTCAGTCAGGCCATGGCACAGTAAAAATGACTTCATTGCACCAAATAACAAGATAAAATCTCTAGTAGCCAACTAGGGATAAAAGAGAGAAATTTTCCTCGTATATGAACCAGTAGCTCCCTATGGGCCGAGCTCAGTAAGGAACTTAATGAAATAAAGCTGTTCCAAAGAAAGGAATCCTTATGCATCTTTGAAATTACTCAGATCAATGTTACATCGTTTTAATTTAAAAAAAAATACATGTGCAGCCCAATAACACGTGTGCAAATCCCTTTACTGCTTCTCTGAAGAAGAAGTAAAAGTAATCCATCTCCCATACATCTACTAGAGTGCCTCTTTCTGTGAACTGTCAGGACAAACGTGTAGTCTAACAAGAAACTCAACCAGGTTAATCACTGGGAAAGCGGTACGTCAGCTCTTATCAAGACACATCAAAACATTGTGCCCTCTGCACTGGCACTAACACTCCTGGGAAAGAAATAGTTTAAAGGAAAGAAAAGTCTATATAGTCACATACAGAACATACTACAGTTTATATTAGTACATGAATATGGTAATGAGTCATTAACATGATTGTATGATAACATCTAATACTCTAAAACAACCAAAATATTCAACTAAAGAAAGGCGTAAATTATGGTAAACCTACTTGAAGCAATCATATGATCTCTGTAATATCAAAGAAAATAAAAGTCTACTTTCACCATGATTACAGGTCTTAAGGAAGAAATAGTTCTTTTCTTTTGGGAATACGGACTTACTTAATCTAGTGTAAAGTTTTAGCTAAGGCATGTCACAATACCAATAAATAGTAAACATTAGTTATTGTGCTTAGGCAAATGACAATTCCAAGTTATAGATACTTATTAGCGTCTTCATTTTAGAGAAGAATGAACTGGGGTTTAGACATGTTGAGTAATTTGCTCAACATCATACAGTTAGTTGAGTGGTGAGGCCAAGATTCGATTCCGGTCTCTGCAGAACCCAACCTCTCAACTACCGTGCACATGTAAAGTGAAGTGCCAGGTAGGGGTAGGGGTGGCCCTCTCCCTCATGTGAGAGCAGTTAAATCAAAGATGAAAGTCTGTAAGATGACACACATCACAGCCTCCCATTCATTCATTTGCTCATTCATTCGGCATTGAGGGAGGCTCCTTCATTACAAAATGTTAAGTTCTAGAGATGGTCAAGATTTGGAAGTGTATACCCTAAAATAAAATCAGTACAACAGTACCAGGCAGCAGGGAAGGGGGAAATTATTTGGTGTTTTAAAAAATGTTTAAACATTTGGTTATTTTCCTTCTTTTTATAAGCCCTTCAAAGTTCTAGGACACATCTCAAAAAAAAAGCTACAAAGGAAAGCTAATGAATAAAGACAGAATCATTCCCTTCCTTTAGGTTTGGCTAATGAAAGCTTTGGGCATATGATCTATGTGAGGACGAATAATGCCTCTAACCCTCCTTAGCTTTGCATTTATTAATAAAATGGGATTTCTTAAAAAGCTAGTCAAGCTCTTACTGACTTCCAAGGAATGACCTTGTTACCAAAAGTCAAAATGTATTTGCAGTTATTTTAAATGTTTTGAAAAATGATTATCAATAAGTAATAGGCAACTCTGAATAAGGTGTTCGTATTTAAATGCAGTAAATAGTCAACGCTTTAATAATGACTCCTCAGAATATTTTGTGAGGTGGAGTTACTCAGTCATAATAGGAATCTATGTTACAAATGAAGAAAACATGATTTTAAAATATTCATTTAGAAATTTGAGAGGACTAACTTCATATACATTATAGGTATTAAAACTATACTAGCAATCTTGTTAATATTAAATTAAGCTTGTAATGAAAGTATAGTTGAATTCATTTAATGTTAAAATGTACATATCACTAGTGTAATTGTTTTCTTGTTATCTAATTCAGTTATCATAATGAAAACCTATTAAATTACTATCTTTGATAAATTCTCTATGAACACAAACTGGAAACTTCTGAAATCAGATGTTTTTCCAAAGATATAATGACTTTTCCTAAAGAGCTTCTTGAAGTTTGCTGTTATGGCAGGTCAATGTGTTCCTCAGATACTAAACTCACTGTTCTTTCTCTTTAAGCAAAAAAGGAAGCCTTATTATTTGCAGACAAAAGAAGAATTTATTTAGTTGCAAACTAAGTATTTCCGTCCAAATCTGATTTTACCAGGAAATCTGATTTCCTTCTCTGTGGAAATGAAAATGCACAGATCCTGCAGTGGGGAAGAAAAGGCTCAGCCCTGCCCACAGGGTACTGGAATTTCATGGGAAATTTCTGATGCTGCAATCTCTCCAAGCTCACTAACCAAGGAATACTCAGCCTGCTGCACTAAACAGAAATAGCATCTACATGTTTTTTCCCTTCAATATTTCTTGCTTTCCTTTTCCCAGCAGAAAACACACACACACCCCACCTCCTAACCCAACAAGACAAGACATGTGATTTGTGAGCCACCAAGGAGGCTGTTGGTGCAGGGCTAGGGGTTGTTAATGAAGATACAGAAAGGATGTGTGCTTCTTTTTTTTTTCTCTAAGACTAAGTGTCACTCTGTTGCCTTGCATAGAGTGCCCAGGCATCATAGCTCACAGCAACCTCAAACTCCTAGGCTCAAGTGATTCTCCTGTCTCAACTTCCCAAGTAGTTGGGACTAGAGGCATCCTCCACAATGCCCAGCTAGTTTTTCTATTTTTAGTAGAGATGGGATCTCACTCTTGCTCAGGCTGGTCTTGAATTCCTGTTGCTCCAGCTTGTCTTGAACTCCTGAGCTCAAGCAATCTACCTTTCTTGGCCTCCCAGAGTACTAGGATTATAGGCAAGAGCCAGTGTTACGCTTTTCGAGAGAAAGTGACTGGCTGAATGTCTTATTCCATTCTGGCTACTACAACAAAAGCCATAAAGAGGGTGGCTTATAAAAAACAGAAATTTATTTCTCACAGTTCTGGAGGCTGGAAAGTCCAAGGTCAAGGCATCAGCTTATTCAGCGTCCAGTGAGGGGCCATTTCCTAGTTCACTGATGGCTGTCTTTTTGGTTTGTCCTTGTGGTAGAAGAGGCAAATGAGCTGCCTGGGATGTCCTCTCTAAGGGCTCTAATCTGATCCATGAGACAGTTCTGCCTTCATGACCTTATCACTCCCAGTGGTCCTCCTACCTCTGAATCACCTTTGGGGTCATAATTTCAACTTTACAAATTTGGAAAAGAAACATCCAGTCATTGCACCGAATCATCTGCCCAAATGTTACAGAGATGATGGTTTTCTGAAAAGACTGAGTCACAACTTGGTTTATTGGTTTCCAAATTTATACCCCACTCATCGATATGTCTAAGAATTTGGGTCCCAACTTTGTAGAAGCAAACAAAAATGAACTTTCAAGACTGATGTTTCCAGTCAGCTATTACACATGTCATTTCACAAGAAGCTTTAAGGACATAAAATGACTTTATTAGTAATGGGAGCCAATTTTATAGCAATGTCTTCCAGAGAAACAAAAAGAATAATGATATTTGTAGTTAATAAAAATCCAATAATGCTGAAATATAGGGTTTAATGTTACAGTATTTCAAAACACAAAGATAAAGAAGTTTTATTTTTAGTAATAATAAGTTATATTGCTTTAACTAAACACAAATAAAATAGCTATTTCACTGTGCTTCAACCTTGCAATAAGTACCATATTTTGCCCTGTGTAATGTTCTCCCATGTATAATGTACAGCCACAGTTCTGGCCCAAACTTTCAGGAAAACACCCCTTAAGAATGTAGCTGGCTCTCAGCCAGGAGAGACATGTCTGTGAAGGGCTGATGCTCCCCTGGCAAACATTCCTGTCATCACACCACCCTCCTGTGTCTGCCTGCTCTGCACGGCTGACAAGGCTTCTGAGGCTGTTCAGCCTACAGGCAGCCAGGTGGGTCCTGGGGTCTTCACAGGGGTCCCAGTCCCCTGTGCATGGCTGGGCCTTGGGCCTTGGTCCTTGCCCCTTGTGATAGCAGCCCACCTCAGCAGCCCCGCCACCACTCCCCTCTCCCCTAGTTGCAGTGTTCAGTAGAATCCACTACAGTCCAGATCCTCCTAGACTAGAATCCCGTATGCCTGGTGAACCTAGGTAATAGGGAGGGTGCAGTGACCTCAGGAGGGTCACCGGGCTTCCCCACTCTCGGCGGTACTACTCATGTGTAATGCACATCCTTATTTTCCCCTCAAAAATATGGGTAAAAAGTGTCCACTATCCATGGCAAAACGCAGAAAGTGATTAGTAGTTATTAAAGAATCTTGTGGACTTCCACTGAGCCAAATGCATATCCCTGTGCTAGTATCAATACAATCTCTATCAGTACAGAATCTATAGACTAGATTTCAAAAGTTCTAACTTTAAGATTCTAAAAGCCTAAAAAACTAGTCTCAAAGCTTAGTTCCCAGGATCAGCACTATCTGCCTCACTTGAAAATTTGTTAGAAATGCAAAACAAGGCTCAGTGCCTGTGGCTCAAGTAGCTAAGGCACCAGCCATGTATACCCAAGGTGGCAGGTTCGAATCTAGCCCCGGCCTGCCAAACAACAATGACGGCTGCAACCAAAAAAATAGCTGGGCGTTGTGGCGGGTGCCTGTGGTCCCAGCTACTCGGGAGGCTGAGGCAGGAGACTCACTTGAGCCCAGGGGTTGGAGGTTGCTGTGAGCTGTGATGTCACGGCACTCTACCCAGGGGGACAGCTTGAGGCTCCTGTCTCAAAAAAAAAGAAAGAAAGAAATGCAAAACAAAGTCCAATCACCTCCACCTACTAAGAAACTCTGGGGTGGGCAGTCCAATTTGGGTCCCAGTGATTCCCACCTGTTACTCTTGCCTTTGTGTAATTCCCCCCCATAACAATGGTGAGACTTGTGTACCAAATAAAATGTAGAAAATGTGATAGTTCATGACACCATAGAAACATGGGGCTTCCTCTTTGTACTCTCTCAGATTCTTTGTTCTCAGGAAGCCAGCTTCCATGTTGTGAGGGTGTCCAAGCAGCTCTACAGCAAGGCTCATGTGGTGAGGGACTGAGGCTTCCTGCCCACAGCCATATGAGGGAGCCATTGCAGAAATAGATCATCCAGCCTGATCCAGACGGCTCAACTATAACTTCACAAGAAACCATGAGCCATAATCATCAGGCCAATCTGCTCCCAGATTCCTGACCCACAGAAAGTGAGTGAAATAATTAAAGCTCGTTGTTCTTTTCAGGATCTAAGTTTTGCTTTTCAGCAAAGGATTATTACTATAGAAATCTTCTGGGTGACTCTGAGGCATGCTAAACTTTGAGAACCACTAAGCTAGAACACTCATTCTTCATCGAATAATTATTTTTTTGTTTGTATTTTTTTTTTTGTTTGTTGGACACTATGTATCTGGATAAGAGGAGGGATACAATGATGGGCCAAACAGACACAGCCCACCTTTTGATGGGGCCTGATCTTTCCCCTCATTGTATTTACCACACTTTATATTTTATCTATGTCTGGATCCCCCCCACACTTGAGGTGTGACCCTTGCCTGGTTTCCTCACCACCATGTCCTGGGAACAGCCCTGTGCCTTGCACAGAGAAGTTTATCATTTCATGGATAAGCCTTCCCTTCCTTGTTCACCAACTTTATCCTACGTGATGAATTCAGGCCCTAATAACGTGGCCTCGGAACAGAGCCAATGGCCTCACATTTAAGGTAATCAGGAACATTTCTAACTGCTACAGGATCCATTTCCATACAAAGAAATGTCTTTTGTGCTTAAAATAGTCAACTTTTAGAGTCTCTCTATTTCACATGTGCAGATTCCTAAACACGTATAAGGAAAATTTATGCAGTGGGTTTAGAAATGTAAGTAATTGCATGGGAGGCTATTTTTCACATATGAATGAACACATCAGTAAAGGTTTCAGCCAAAAAGATTGTGGAAGAAAGGCAATATGAAACCAGCCATGTGTGTAGATATGTGCATCTATCCACTGAACACATCAGGAAAAGAAATGATTCCGTCCTGCCCCACCTCCGGTGTAGCCCTGTGCGATCAGAACACCAGGGGCTGGGACGCTGCCAGGGAGCTCTTTTCTGATGATGACCACCTCGTGGACCCATGCACCTGGGGCACAGGCCAGAAGGTGCAAACTAAAATGCTCTAATCCCTGGTGACGGCTCATCGATAGGCTCTTTCATGCTGGAGCTGACCTTAGAGGTTAGAGTATTTGGAAACGATGAGGTGCTAAGACAACAAGTCAATACCTTTCAGCATGACCTTGGAACATGAAGGTGCATTTGGAAAACCTTTTTGATAACAGAAAGAAATACATTCATTGATTTTTTTAAATTCTTATGGCAGACAGATATGGGTGAGATAATTTTACTGCTATTTAAGGATATCAGAGAAATTATAAAACAGATGCTGGCTCTCATCTGATTTCTTATCATGATAAAAGAGAAGGTGTAAAGCTTATAGTAGCATCTACTGTAGTGGCTTTGGGGACAGTGAAAGGGCACTGGTGTTCTGCTGAGCAGAGCTCAGCCAGGATGTATTTTCTGCCCATCCTTAGTGCGGGGTCTCACACACTTGACTATACTGAACCACCAGAGCCACCAATGAATTTAAAGATGTCAGACCATGGCTGTATTGCATCTTCTGTCCCCACCCACAGCTTGCTCAATGGGAAATCAGTGATTCCTCATCCAATTGCTGCTCTTCATTCTGTGTTGATTAGCAGAACTGAACAGTGCTGTCCTACACAGCATCTTGGGACCAGGAAACCTCTCTATCTGCACTGTCCAATATGGTAGCTGTCACTACACAGAGCTTCTTCTTTAATTCTAATTAATTGAAACTTAAGTAGTCACATGTGGCTAATAGCCACCATGTTGGGCAGAACAGCAGTAGGAAATAATAATAATGATTGCAAATTGACCGGCTACCTCATTCTTGGAAACGTTTTATTATTATTTCCACTCTCATCTGAGGCTAGTGAGGATCAGAAGATTAAGTCACTTGCCCAAGGTCAGAAAGCTGGGAAGGGGCAGAGGAGAATTCAAACACAAACCTGTGTAACCTCAGCCTATCCTCCAGCAATGGCATCAAACCACATCTCTTTGCCTCATGTCAAAGAATCTTTAAACACAATCATCAGCCTCTGAAATCTCCAGATTCTTAGTAAATTGCTTTAAAAGAAAGCTGGCCACATGTGGCGTGATTTTTTTTTTTCCAAAATAAACATGGGAACATACTTTTTTCAGCTATGACTCTCTACCTTGATTTTTTAAACCATATGTCAATAATAAGTATATCTGACAGGTCCCCTCATTGTGCTTTAAAACTTTTGCTGAAATCAAATATTAGCCACATGAATTCATGAGAAGGTGACAATATGAAAAAGACTTTATTAAACTCCTGCCACATCCTATTGTGCTGTCTCGGCATTACTCTATCTTGTTTACCCTTTGCTGACAAAGTAGATTATACTTTCTTTCCTAAATCAACAGGAACCTATGAAACAATACAAAAGATAAAGAACTTAGGATTTCAAAAGAATCATTTGGAAAGAAAGAGTATTAAAAGCATGACATTAAAAGGGAGAAAAAAAACTTATGGTTAAGGAAAATAATATGCAGTCATAATATGAATTTTTCGTGAGTTCTATGTGAAAATATTTCACATTGTTGCAAAATCATAAGCCCACTTTAAAATCTGCAAGCCTTAATTCAGGATATTTACTGTGTGCTATATCCATCATCAAACCAGTGCTATCACTCCAAATCTGTCCTTTATGCAGGGGGACTCACTGTGGAGCCCAAGGAAGGTACAGGGTTACAAATTCATTGAAATTGGGGCAGAGAACATTATGATTTTTTACCAATAAAACCAATATCCCTGGTTCTGCTGTGGCCTCTCATATTACCATGGGGATCTAGGGTTTTCTTTAATACTACCCTACTCAGGTGAAAGCAAAGAAATAATGAGATGATAAGCTGAAACACAGTTAAAGAAATGGGATAAAACCACAAAACTCTGAGGATCAAAGCCTGTCTGAAAAAAAAAATGTAAGCCAAATGTGATTCTCTTGTTATATAAAATCCATCTTTGGATTAGAGCTAGTGGACTCTCTGGTTGAAAAACCTGAACACATCTCATGGAAGCCCTGCCTACCAATAATCTTGCAACAACACACTACTCTGGGGTCACAAATTCAGCTCCTGGACCTGGCACCACACAAACAATGTGGGCAGGAGTGACTGGTGAATTAAAAACTACCACGTCCCCCTCACTTCCCCTTAAGAGGTGGGGTCCATGTCTCTGCCCCCTGGCCAGCTCAGACCAGCAGAATAGCTGTGAGGCTGTGTAGGTCTCCAGGGATCTGGCTTAAAAAACTGGCAGCTTCTATTTCCCGTCTTTTGGAGCATACCCCTATGATCCCGAAGCTGCAATTTAAGAAGTCCAATTATCTTAAAACCACTGTTTAAGAGAGGCCATGGGTAGGCACATGGTCAACAGTCCCCATGGAGCCAGGTCTCTAGTTATCCCTGCCAAGGGGCTGGTTGTGCAAGTTAAGCCATCCCATGACATAGCTGAATATCACTAATTGACCCCCAAAGTGCCATGTACAACAGAAAGAAAAATCACCCAGCCAGGCCTGCCCTGCCTCACGAAATCATGGGAAAAATAAAATAATTCTTGTTCCAATACCTTAAAATTTTGGAGTAACTTATTATGTGAGTTTTTCCTTGTTCCTTAATTCATCTACTTTCCTTCCATAACCACCTGTCAATTGTGTTTACTATACAGGGTGAGCATCCCTGCTCTGAACATCTGAAATCTGAAATGCTCCAATTTTTTTTTAAACGTCCACATGAGATTTAAAAGAAACACTCACTGAAGCATTTCTGATTTTTGGATTAGAGATGCTCAGCCAGTTAGAATATCTACAAATATTCCTAAATCCAAAAGAATCTGAAAGTCAAACCATTTCTGGCCCCAGATAAGGGACGCTCAGCTTGCACAAGATGACCATATATTTATTTATTAAATATTAGGCTTCTCCCTGCCCGCCTGCCCAGTCATTCCAATTTTAAACATACACCTACCAATGAAACCAGAAGATGGTGGGTTGGGCTGAATCTTCTCCTTAGTGTTTTCCTGGATAATGTCCCAAAGCTGCCATATAAATTTGGGATGAAGAATGTAAAATGGCTGGTCTGGGTTTCTCTGACGATGCTGGATATATGGAGTGAACAGGTTGTAATCTGGCTTCTTGTACCACTATGAAAACAAAAAATCCAATCAATCAAGTAGAGGAAAGGAAACAGGGCAGAACCCAGGCAGGCTGGGGCTGGAGGGAGGGGAGCTCATGACTTGTCACCTCCTCACTGGGATGTGCGGTGACCACAGACAGAGCAGGGTGCCCACCCCAGCAGGGATAATGCTTTCTGTAAAATCAGGGGAATAGACTAGATCAGGGGTTCGCAGGCTTCTTCTGCCAAGGGCCACAGAGCCTCTATGACTCTCTCAGCTGCACCACGGGAGCACGAAAGCAGCCGTAGATAACATGAACCGAACAGGTGTGCTGGGTTCTAATAAGATTTCATTTACAAAGACAGCTGGATGCCAGTTTTGGCCACTGGCTATTGTATGCTGACTCCCGGGCTGGATTAGCATATTTCAAAAACGAGTTCTCCAAGTTTTTATATAAAGTAACAAAAAGTATGTCATTGCTGCTGGGGTCTGGGAAGTGTCACCTGGCCTGGGGCTGGGAAGACTTAGGATGGATTGACAAAGGAGCTATATAGGGTGACAGAAATGGTCCACTTTTTATTATGATGCTAGTTGCATGAGTATATAAATTTGTTAATAACACAACAAAATGTACACTTATATTTATTTTATGTAAATTATCATACGAAAAAAATCAATAAGTTTGATTTTTAAAAAGTCTTCAGGAATGTCTCTGGTGCTGCCATGACATGGGACTTGGAGGGGTGGATGAGAAGAGGCTTAGCGATCCCTACAGATGCAGTAGGTATACAGTGGGTGTACATTAAGATCCCAAGTAATTTTCCTCCGATGAAAAGTTTCTGTGGATTTAAAAACTGTGAGAATGACTGTACCAGATCATCTTGAATAAACTAAGTCCCCAAGCCAGGCAGCACCGGCAAGAGGAATGAAATGTGGGACCAGCAGATGAATTGTTCCTTCGCTCTTTGACCTCCTAGGTCCTCACAGGGAGGCACAGGCCTCACAGAATGGGGTCTTTGTGCTTGGATTTCAGCACTGTTGGGTGGCCAACTCTATGCCCTGGGACTGGATGCTTCCAACAGAGGAAGGAACAAAATTTAATAGCTAGAAACTTCTCAGTCTGTTCATAAAGAACAAGAAAGCTGTCAGAGTTTAAAACCAGGGAAGCCTGGGCAAGAAGGAAGTTGAAAAGGTCAAACAGCCATCTGATGTGTGGTTCTCAGCGGAGAGTACATGTGAGAATCAACTGGAGAGCTTTCTCAGAATATACACACTAAAGCTACATATTGCCTACATTTCTGGAAATGGGGCTTTTTTAACAGACTTTCTTTTTTTAATTTCTTATAGTAAACTATGTACGTTAATGCAATCATGGGGTATGCTGTTTTTATTTACATTTTGAAATACTCTCATCAAACTGGTTAACATAACCTTCATGTCATTTTCTTCGTTATTGGTTAAGACATTCATACTATGCTTTTAGAAAGATTCACTTGTACCCTTGTAAGATACACCAAGCAGGTGACCCCACCAATCACCCTCCTTTCCCCCATCCCACCCCCCTTACGTCCCCTCTCCCACCCTCTTCCCATATTCTAAGGCAATAATTAAGTTATGGCATTCCTATAAAAGCTATGAATTAGTTTCAAAATAGGGCTGTGTACATTGGATACTTTTTCTTGTTTATATGAATGGAATTAGAAAACAGACAGATTTTGAAAAATATTCTCCAGGTGATTTTGATTTGTACCCCTGGTTATGAACCAGTCAGGAATTATGCTAGGTAAATGTCCAGCCTCAGTCTCAAGATGAACAGTGGCCAGACCCTCCTTCTGGGGGACCCCATTCTATTTTAGATAGCTCTCTCGTGGAAATTTACTTCTAGGAGGAGCAAAGGAACAGAGACATGCCCTCCACATTTATCTTAAGGATTTGCATCATTACACATTCACCTTATGAAGGCTGGCTCCTCTCTGGTCATGACAAGACTAGTCAAAGATGCTCACCTGCTCAACTGACAGCATCTCTTACTAGGCTCAATAAAACCTATCCTTCCCTCATTAAAAAAACAAGTACACTGGCTTTCTATATGAGGATTAATCAAAAGTAGCTAGCTGCTTGTTTAGACAGGCAATGATTTACCAGAATGTCCCCCAATATAACCTGTTTTTATTTTGATAGCTAGTAGCAAACTTGTTTCAGTTCTATGGCATAAAATTAAACAAATCTGGAAGCAGAAACCAATGAAAAACAGACTCGAGAAAAGGCCCCATTTAAATAACCAATGAGTGTGGATTCCCAATGTTTAGATTCTCTTCTAACCACTTCCAACTTATTTCAAAAGTCTTGCAACTACTGGGAAAGTAATGTAACCCTATCACAATGGAACAGTTCTGAGTTTAATCAGTCCACAGACTTAGATGTTCTACATTTGTTCTTCTAATCCACCAGAACAAAAGCACTCTGGCATTAGATAGCTGATGCTCACCAAGGGTGCTACCATAACTGGGTATCAAAATGGTGCACACAGGCATGTTACAAATGTTATATTTACTCTGTGCCCATGGTCAGGTTCATTCTGTCGCCTAGCTTAATTCTTGACTTGCTCCCATAATTAAACAACTGGTAACTGGGATGGACACTCAAGAAAATACTTACCAGGTTAAGATTTGAGGAGTAAGGAGCAGGGTCCCAGGCCACCAAAATAACGTCTTTATACAATGGACTGTCAATGAAGT
The DNA here is from genome assembly GCA_963574575.1 of Galagoides demidoff. NCBI lineage: Eukaryota > Metazoa > Chordata > Mammalia > Primates > Galagidae > Galagoides > Galagoides demidoff. The sequence continues at coordinate 18,309 of CAUYQV010077871.1, forward strand.
GGTGGTTGGGGTTGGTCAGAATCTGCAATCACATAGAGAAACCATCTCGAAACCAGTATCTGGTTCTTTAAAATTATATATATATTTTTTAAAAAGGTGAAAATTAAAAAGAAGAATGAGAGCAAGAGAAAAATGGCTCAGATTTTTTATCTTCCTCTGAGGGACGGAGAAAGGCTGGCTCTGCGGCTGAAGCACCTCAAAAATGTCTGGGGACAGGAGGTACAAGTTCCTCTGTTCTAGCCGGCATTGTGCTCACACACAGCCTGCGCAGGGGCAGCCCCTGGGGATGTAATTCCTGAGCTGGTTCCGGCCCAAGTCTCCCCTGCAGCTGCCTTCCCATGGGACTTGGAAAGAGCTGGGCTGTGGGTGAAATGAGTTATTAGGAGCCTCCAATCCTGATAACTCATTTGGCTGCAGTCCTCCCTCTGTGACCCTACCTGGTTCTGGAGGAGTCCTTCAATCTCACCTGACAATCATCTTCTTAAATGTAATTTCAGGGAAAAAAACAACATTGTTTTCCTTGGTTTTAAGACATGGTTTTTTACCTTTCTCATGACTTATTTTGTTCCTTCAGACTTTTTAGGGTGATATGAGTTTATTTCCACCTGAGAGGCTGTTATTAAGTGAATGGTGGGTCTCAGAGTGGACAGCATCTCTGAATTAAGGAAACACGGTGATGGTTCCTTACCCCGCAGAGGTGCCTGACCCACTGAACCATACACAGGTTAATCTCTAGGCTGTGCTGTGAGCAACTCATCAGAAATCACTCAGAGCCTCGTGTTCTTCCTTCTTATTTTCGAAACTCTAGAGACCGTTGAGGTTTGTTCTGAGAATAATTTTCCTATAAATTTACACACCTCTTCTCTTCCTATAAATGAAGAGAAGAGGTGTTTTCATCGCTAATGAAATAATGTCTTTTCTTTTTAAATTTTCAAAGCAACGGATCTCTCTCGCCTCTACTCCGTCGTGAGAGGGACCCACTTCCAGTTCTCTTTGGAAGTGCTCTAAACTTTTTGTTCTTCCTAAGTAAAATTTCTCTTTGTTACACTGAAAATGAAATGAATTAAAATAAAATAAAATTTCCCAACAACCAAGTGAAGTTTCAAAAATGTCCTGTGGCCCCTCAGAGTTTGTGTTTTTGCTTTCCTCTCCACTGTCCCCTGCCTTCCTTATTGCCAGGATTTTGCTATGTTTAACTTTTCTCAGTTCACAAAAGGCAACATGCCACATCTCGAATTATAAATACCATATGCATATTTTCATTTCTACTCTGCTTTTTCCTCTTAAACTTATTCATTTCTTCCTATGCCTATCACATCTAAACTCCCATTCCTCTGCACTTTTCCTTTTTAGTATGGAAAATTACAAGACCCAGAGAAATAAGCAAGTACTGTGGCCCTGGGTCACCAGGCCACTTCTCCTCACTTATCCGGCTAAACCTAAGGAGTGTACTTTTGTGAGAACACTCCACCCGCCTTACCTGGGAATTAATGATGCGCATGGTGGTTTTATTCCCAACATCTTTCTCATACCCACGCGTAGGAGCAGAGTTAAATCTCAAAACTGCGTCATGAGAATCTAAGGGCACATAAGTGACAAGCTTACTTTTTTTCTCTGTAGAATCACATAATCTAGGAAAAAATATTAAAGCAAATCTTTCAATACCTGAAGCTAATTAGACACCACCAATAAAGTTAAGATATCCATACACGTGTCTTTCGCATAATTTACTATTGATTGAGAATGAAGTTTTGGCTAGGAAAATCACCCTGGAGATACTCCACTCAATCACAGGGGATGCTGAATCACGGAAGTTATATTTAGACATTTTCTATCTTTTCACAGTCTTTGCAAGTGACAAGGTTTATGCAGCCAGTCTCTCAAAGTTTCCAAAATATTTTGAAGGTGACTCCCTTGGAGCAGGTAAAGACGCTAGCAGGAAGGGGCTCATCCTCTGTGGCTTCTTATGGCTTGGAGAGCCCGAGGCTGGCTAGAGTAAGAGCTGCGTTTCATGCTGCCACCGTCATGAGGACCAAAGTGCACTCTCACCCAGCAGAGCCACAGCTCCCAGTGCTGCCGCACCACTTTCTGGTGCTGGACTACACTTAAAAAGCAAGCCAGTGCTGACTTCCTGCACTTATACATGCTGCCAGTGCCAGGACCCGAGTGAGTACACCCTCAGGGCGTTCTGCATCTGCAATGATGGTCTGACGGCAGCTCTCAGGAGAGTGGGAGAGACCACCACCATCGTCAGCCGCCAGGGCTCTCATGCTCTGTGACTGCGCATGGTGGTCCACTGAGCTTGAACTACAACATAAATCTGCATCTCACTTCACTCCACTTGACAGCCAGGCTTGCCCAAGTTCTCTGAATGCTGCACTGAGAGCTCCCAGTAAAAACAGGCTGTCATACTACAGAGGTTGGGAAGGAAGGGAGGAGTGGGAGGCAGAGGAGAGGGGAGGAGTGTGAAAGAGGGACATGATCCCTTTGCATAAGGCAGTCTATAAACATGGGTCTTGAAATTCCTGAAAACTAGAGCCAGCGAACACTAAAGGGATTTCTATGGGCCGTCTTCAGCTTCAGACTCCAAGTCAAACTTGGAGCAAATGACAGTGCCTGGGGTGAGAGAGGGAGAGGACAGGTGATACACGTCTCCCATGCCCAAGGGCCATGAGGACACAAGTGTGCTACATGGATAGTAGCCACATCCCCCGCCGTCCTGAAGCAGCTCACCATGGGCCTTCCTATCCCTCCTTGGGAGCTGTCTTCCTACTCCTCAAGCAGCAGGAATTCGCCAAGATGCCATCCTTAGTTACAAGAGGTATCTTTATGGGTAACAAGCTTTGAACTCAAAAGAATTCTGACTGCTGTTTTGAGCACCAAATTAATGCACTTTTGGAACACAAGGAATACACAACGGGCACCTCGCTATGTCATCAAAAATCCTATAATGTTCTTTTAGGGAAATTTTTGCAGGAGTTGACAAGCTGCGACCTATAGGCCAAATGTGGCCTGACACTTACTTTATGAAATACAGTTTACCTGTAGCAGACACACAACTTTCTGAGCACACCGTCTATAATGGCAGAGCTGAGTTGTTGAGACAGAGATAACATGGCCCACAAAGACTAAAGTATTTACCACCTGGCTCTTAAAAATAAGTTTGCCAAGCTCTTGATTCAAGGGAATCTATGCTTTCTATAAATGATGCCAAAATATCTGAATGTTTCCAATTAGAAGCTGGTTCTTTATTTCACAATTTAAGCCTTTGCTCTTGCTTCTCTCTAGTAATGAATTCCTTTATTATTTATTTTCATTGACAGTGTTTTTCTGTACGAATTAGATTACCCAAAGCAGTAGACCTCATATTCTTACCACCCCTCTATCCTCTTGCAAATTATTGATAACCTAAAGACCTCCTGTGTATATGGACTTTATCTATTGATACTCACCATGGTATAAAGTTAAACAGGAAAAAAAATGCTTATTTGTTAATTTATTTTAAAATGACATTTCTAAATGAAATAAAACCTATATTTTCAAAGACATGGGGAGAAGACTAGCACTGTTTTACGTGTTTGCAAATCTCTTTTAGGCTGGCTGAGACAGGTAGTTTCTCATATCTGCTTCTTCAATCTGTCCCAAAATGTTGTTTCAACTAAAGTATGTGGAGACTTGGACACATTGTTGAAAGAGGGCTATTTTAAGAACCTTTTCAGAGAACTGTGAATATTCTTCTTTGATACTTCATCAAAACTGGCTAAGTACTAGCTTGTCAAAGATTGATTTCAATGTGGAATCTGAAACATCTCAATGAACATTTTGAGCTCTATACATTAAAATCCATTGGTGTCTTTGGCTCTTAAAATGGATTTTTCACCCAATCATAATTTTATGATATCATACAACGATCACTGGCAAATTATCACATCATTAAGTTAGGGAGCTCTTTCAAATACAGACCTATTTCATTATAAATGATCAAAACACCACATTGGTTAATATCAACATGGATCCTATCAGTTTTTAAGCCTGGTAAACTTCCAAGAATGTGATTGGAATGTCCAAATTTTATCACTAGCAACAGATACTGTCGTTATTTTCCTAAAAGTGACAGGTTCACTTCATTCCTTTTTGAGAAAATATCTGTCAAATATCCAACGCTGAATAATTAAAGTATGCCTGTCACTTTCTTTTTCAAGTAAAAGTTGCATTTCATAACAAAAGTGGCTAGTTCAGCTCACAGCATAATTGCACAAATGATTTTCCACTGTGCACTCAGTCTGTGGAAGTTCTTTTGTCCTGTTTCTCAATCTGCCATACCAAATCTGAAAAACACTCTGGGGTTGACGATTTGGGTGTTGATTCTTTGATCTGTGTTACGAAGCAAGCACTTTTATACATTATTGTTTCTGCACTGTCGGTGCAAATGGCACCAGTTAAAAAGAAAAAGACCTCTGGGTATTTCAAAAATAGTTTACAGCTTGTGAATACCCAGAAGGGTCTTGGCAATGCTAAGGGTAGGTGGACTGCACTTTCCACTCAGGGAAACCCTCTGACAAGCCAGAATGTGAGAGATGATGCCAGGAAGTGAGAGAAGATGGCGGACAGTGATGTGGCAGCAGGTGGTCAGAGGGGGATCAGTCTCAAGGCTGGGGAGGAAAGGAGATGGCAGAACTCCTCAATCAGAGTCCCCTCCCATGGAACCATACTGTCCCCCTCAGACACAGCCACACAGAAAGATAGGTGAGCTAGCAATCCCCCCCAACAAGAAGGTAGATAACTTTCTATTTATTGAGTAGTAATTCCAAATTTATCTTTGAAATTGTCCCAGCATTTAAATGTCCATTATCCTACATGGAGCTGTGTCCTAAGTCTTCCAAGGGCTTCATGGGGGCAGAAAGGCAACGTAGCCTAACTCTTTTGGAAGCATTATTACTCTGGAGAATTAACAAGCCACCTGTGTGGAGTGTGCCAGGAGTCCTAAGCCTGGGGAAAGCCCTCAGTGAGAGTCATCAGGTCTGGATGGAAGGCCAGAACACGGTGAGAGTGTCTATTACACAGGCATGTCTTGTAATGTCTGCCTGGCCATGCATCACCTTGATAATGAGACTTAAGAATAGAAAAACAGATTAGACAGCAAGCACAAGGGGAAGAAAGTCAAGCTTCATTTCTGGAGAAGGCATTTCCAGGCCAGAGCCATGCTGTGTTGACCTTGAAAAGAGAGCCAGACAAGCACATCTGCTGAAGGAAAATTAAAACCTGTCAAGGAGCTGCTCTAGTCACCCAGGGAATGGCCTGCCAGGGACCAGGACAAAGCAATACTCTGTCTCAACTCCTACCACCCTGGGGCCCTATATGGCCTGCAGCCCTCACCCCCTGACTGAATTCTCTTGTCCTCAAACTCCAGCTCTGAAGCAACCTCTCTAAAGTGAAAATCTACAACACCTTTGCATCATGGGCACAGGGGTCAGAAATCCAGACTGAGGTTTGAATCAGGCTTCATGTGAAATGATAATAACCATGTCTGTCACTTACAGTTGTAAGCTTTACAACAGTTAACTCCTGAAAAGCATTTTGAACAGGACATTGTTGGTAATAAACACCAGGTAAGGGTACCCATTATTACGATGTCCTATTCAAAATGCTTTTCGCAGGCTAATTGTTGTAACTGTGAGTTGATGTGGTATCCCAGCTAGGTCTCTGTCTCCTCTCCCCACCAGCCCCTGCCTCCCTCTGGCACTCACCACCTGCAAACAGTGCTGTCTCTCACCTCCTAGTGATGTAATGCCTTCAGTCTGGACTCACCCTTCCACAGCCATGTTTTCTAACCGCCTTTCTCTGCTCAGCCACCAGCCTCAGGGTGTTAGGATTCCTCAGTCATTTCTGCCCTGTCCACCTGAAAATCTTTCTATCTTTCTCTATCCCCACAACACTGGTTGGATGGTCCATCTTTCCCACTACACCCTGCAGGTATTGAGGGGTGGGTCTGTGACTTAGTCATCTTTGTGTTTAGCGCAGAATCTGGCAGAGAGCTGGTGATCAATAAATAATGCTTGTTGAATGACTCTATAAATGGCTTTCTTGCTTTTTTAAGGAAAGGTGACAGGACATGGCAAACCATAATCTCGCTCCAATAAGCACTATGTGTTCCACTCCCCCATTCACCCCATTCCCTTCCCTTCCATTTCCCACTCACTTGCCCGAATTTGAGTTTCAAGCACAAAGATCTTGGTTTCCCACATCACAGTTGTTACTGGTAGCTCAGAGTAGACCTTCCTCCTCTGCGTTTCCACGGAAGTGATCTCACTAGCAAATTATTATTGCTCATGTGGATGGGCAGAAACAGACCATCTCATGGCTCTAGGAACCATGTTTTCAAAACAATTCAGTCTGCTTTCTCAATAGCATATTCAAAGTGCAGGTGTTTACAACTGCTATCCTTTTCTAACCCAAAACAATTATGCTCTATGACTCAGTCTAACATAAGCCTGGGGAAACAGTACTGCACTGCCAGAGGAAGAAACACCAGGGGGCGCAAAAGGGCAGCCAGTACTGAAGGCCAGTTGCTGAGTACTGAGGGACAAGAGCCTGGGGGGGGAAGACCATGCACAGCTTGAGGTGGGGCTAATAAGCACTGATGATTGCAGGTAATTCCTATCTCTGCCCTCAATTTGTCCTAAGAGCCTGACCTTGGGAAGTCTTTGATTTTCACTTAGTCAATTCGCAAATAGGTATTTCAAGGCCAACATGAATTTAGCTGCAGCATGCCCTACTATTCATAGTTGCCTGAAGGAATCTAATACATTAATTTGTTTTTATTCTGAGAGCTGTTAATAAATATATGGGTTGGCATAGGTATGTTCAGGTGAGTAGGAAGGAGACAGAGTAGCACATACAAGCTTCCTCAAACTACGGCCCGCAGGCCACATGCAGCCCGCCTAGGACATTTATCCGGCCTGCCAGTTGTTTTTGCCGCCATTGCTTGTCCTGCTTAGCAGCCAACTTGTCCTGGGGGCCCACAGTCCAGCCCTCCAACAGTCTGAGGGACAGTGAACTGACCCCCTGTTTAAAGTTTGAGGATCCCTGAATAGCATATGGAGTGCCAACACTGTGAGAGGCCAGCTAATAAAAAACAAAGACTTTTTGCTTTTACAAATTGAGTTATGCTCTGATTTTGTGTTCTTAAAATCTTAGGTACAAAATCTGATTTAAGGTATCCTAGACAAAACATTATAGAGAATTTCTTAAAAATTTCCAGACATGTTCCTCCGTTGTGATTCCATGTTCTAATCGTGAAGCCTCATAAAAGGGCAATAATAAAAATTAAGCTTGGACACTAGAAACTACCAAATATATAACTGGCATTTCATGTTGCCCAGAAACCTGGACTTCCCAGTGATTTTCATATTCTTTTCCAAATTCTGAATAGAACTTATAAAACTCTGGTCGGGGATAATTATGTAGACTAGAGAGCGAGGGAATTCTCCCCAACATGCAAGAGCAATCCACACACACACCTCTGAGGCAGAGGTGTTTAAAACAAAACAACATCAGAAACAAGTTACTGCCTACTTCACACGCAATACTTAAATTCCTCCTCTACATTATTAATATTGGTCCTTAGAAGTGAGAAGGAACTGTGGTGTTATTTCACCCCAGGGACCTCTAAACCACTGCTCTTTCTTAATAAATTGCAGGCTGCTCTGCTCTGGCTTTGGCTACAAGCTTCTGTGACACATGGACTGTGTTATCATGAGCCTGCTATAATGTCAGCACGGGGACACAGGGACCCCAGGCCTCAAGTCCAGACTTACTGACTTTTTTTTTTTTTAATTTCTAAAATATGTCCTACTTGGCTTCACTCCTAAGGACATCTGAGCTGAGGTCTGGCTTTCTGAGACTCCCTACTGTGGCTCCACCCTCTTCCAAGACAGCTTTGAGATATCAGGCACTCTTCAAGGACATAGAACAACTATGCCTCTGCTCGAAACCAGGGCAAGAAAAAAGGGTTATTCCTTTGTAAAGAAGGAGCAATGCCCCTGGAGGGTCGCTCACAGACTGCTCATGGCTAATACCATCTACTGTAAGAATTAGCCAGGGTTGTTTTACATCTAGACTTGAGGGTGAGGCCATATCAGATTCACATTTGCTTTAAGGAGGCATGTAGTAGGGACTAAACACATGTCTGTCATTGGAAGAATGAGCCTAAAGGAACAAGATGCTTGCCCACTGGTATAGCAGTGGAATTAGCCTGGGCAGGAGGTCCCAGTAGCAATGGGATCCAGAATTCCTGCAGGAAAGAACAGGAACAAGGAGACTGGTGAATCTGGTGATGGGGGGAGAGAAGCTGGGAAGGCAAGGACATGAATGTCGTCCAGCAGAGCATGCGTGGACAGTCAAAGCTGGCCACTCCAGGGCACAGTCTATACGTAATTGAATATACCCTTCCCCCTACAACAAAAAGATATGAGAACTGACATTTTACTTAAAAACTGAGAAGAAAGTGCCTTGGTTACTGTTATGTCCCAAATTAGCTAGACTATGTGGTACTCAGTTATTTAGTGGAACACCAATCTAGATGCTGCTGTGAAGATGTTCAACGAGATTAACATTTAAGTCACCAGAGTTTTGAGTACAGCAAATGACCCTCCACGATATAGGTGGGCCTCACCCAACTGGTCAAAAGCCTTAAGAGCAAAGACTGATGTTTTCTAAGGAAGAAAGAATTCTGCCTTAAGACTGCAATCCAGAAACCCTGGCCTGTGCTTCCCACCTGATGGCCTGGGCTAGGATTCCAGCCTTGACAGCCCCCACAAACAAAGGAGCCAAGTCCTTAAAATAAATCTTTCTTTCTGTCTCTGTATCCCACTGGTCCCATTTTCTGGAGACCATTGGCTGATACAGGAGCTGTGAAATAAATGTGCTCCAGGGTTCTTCATGGAGATATGCATACAGAATCTGGCAGGGAAGATGGAAGCCCAGGTGTGTATGTTATTTACCATCTTGGAGAAGGAGCCTGGCTAGTAGCACTGGCCATGGGGAGGCCAGATCTCATTCTCCAATGAGAAGGGAGTTCTCTGCAGCAGGTGGTCTCTACGCAGAGCCTACACAGGACGCCTTTCAGGCCCTGAACAAACCCCAGTAATCTTCACTTAGCCTTATCTTTGGAGTTGGCACCTGCCTTCCTGCCTCCTTCGTTTCTCCCACACTCCCACTACGCGGTGGATTCTCCAGGCTCTCCGGGGCCAGGCTGTGAGAGCCTACTGGTTTCTGTGGGAGGTGAAGTGTGAGACTGGAGCAGGGAGAAAGGCTGTGGGGGCAGGGGGCCTGCTCCCCTTTCCCTCCTCACTGGCACCTGCACAGCGGAAGACACCCTTCCTGCTCTCTGCTGATCTCTAAGACCGTACTCGAAGATTCGGGGAACATCTCTGCTGGGATCCCAGACTGCCTCACTCTGTCCCAGCAAGGAGAAATCATCATCTGCAGGGACTAGAGTTTGTCCGAACAGTGACATCCAGAGGCGCGCGCAGGGAAAGCCAGCCCCCCAGTGACCCGCGTCCCCACCATGAGACCCACCTATTTCCTCGCCCAAGGAGGAGTTGAGGATTGCTCCCGCAGACATGACCACGGCGCAGCTGCGCAGGCCGTGGGGGTGCAGCTGGCTCAGGGGCACCGCGGGCACCAGCCGGCGCCAGCCGAGCGCGGAGAAGGGCGGCTCGGTGCCGTCCAGGGTGCGCGGGCGCGCGCGGCTCCGCAACCTGCACAGAAGCTCGGCCTGGCTCCGCGCCGCCTCCCGCTTCCCGCGGAAGCGCACCCCGTGTTTGTTGGAAGCCAGGTAATCCCTCATGGCCTTCTGCAGGCGCGGGTTCAGCATCTTGGAGGAGACGTTTCCCTTCCAGAGACGGTACAGAAAATCCCGGGACATGGAGGAGTACAGCCTGTCCCCGTCGTCGTCGCCCTCCTCCAGCACGTGGCTCCTCCTCTGTCTCCGGTGCCGCCTCTTCACCCGCCTTCTCTGGACCTGTCCGGCCGGCAGAGCCCCTTCCCTCTGACCTGGCTCCCCGGGGGAAGGGAATCCCAGCGTCCCCTGAGTGTGGCTGTGCCACCTTGGCTGACCAGCAGCAAAAAAGTACTCGTCGTCCTCTGGGTAGAAAGCACTTTGAGATTTTCTCCCAACCTGGGAGGAAAGAAAGTCTTCGTTTTCAAAGCCATCTTGCGTCAGGGCCCATTTATGAGGGTCCCCCGGTGCAGCGGGCAGCGCCTTGGCTGCGTCCATGCCCGCGGGCGAGGCGGACTCGTGCAAAGCGCCCATGATGGCTCGCTGCTTCCCCTGCACCGGCAGTAGCCTCCTGGTCTCCAGGAAGGAGAAGGAGCTGGGCACAGGCTCAGCAGGGTTGCTGTCCGTGAAGTAGATGAAAATCACCAAAAAGAGGAGCCCCCAAGCGAATATCCCAAACAGCATTCGTTGTCTCCATTGCTTCAAGTGTGGTTTCATGGCAAGTCTTTGGAGTCAGCACCTTGTGACCTAAAGCAGGGGGGAGACAGAATGAACCTGAAAAACAGCCAGATGGTACAGTTAGTCAGCGTGGGACATTTGCTCAGACACTGCTGGAAAGGTTTCTATCTTCAACAGCGTTTCCCGGGCACAGGGGCAGCATTAGAAGGAACATCAGAAACCATAATCATCTTAGAGCATATACTAAATCCAGGTGTTGTATTTACCTCTCCCTCGCCTCCACCCACCTCTGCAAGACAGGGGGTCTCACCATCTCAGCTAAGTGTGTAAGGAGAGAGGAGGTGGGGTGAGTGTATTTTTGTAAAAACCTCTCCAGGGGGAATCAGGATGCATCTGCCTCCCCACCTTGAAAGACACTTAGCAAGGCCCTTGCCACTAGCGAGCTCCCTCCCTCTGGATCCAAGTTTACAGAATTCCAATTCAGTAACTGCAAAGCAGGAGAGTTAAGCTGAGTTTTCTCTCCCTTATCTGCTTATCAGTCAGCAGAGGCTCAGAGCTCACAGATTTCACAGCCACACCGCCTGTGTGTTTCTAAGACCCGGCAACCATATCTTCTTCATTGTCTCCCTGGCATGGCAGGTTGCCTGGGACCTGCCAGAAGTCCTCTGATGGACCTGAATGAAGCATTGCTTCAGTGATTCTGCATGCCAGGTGCCTGTTGATTTCAACAATGCCTCCACAACGCCCTCCTCCTTCACCCTTGCCCTGAGTCACTGGTGAGTAAGAGGGAAGTGTGGGCAAACCTTACACAGGGCAGGTGAAGGGAGGGCTTGTGGATCCTAAATGAGCCTTCAGCGTAGAGAGGGTGATGAAGGAGGAGAGATGAAAAGCATCAGATACAGCGCGACAGAGACAGTGAACTAATGTTATGCTAATGAAACATTAAGAAGAAATGCTCCTAATCTTCAGGAACTAAGGCAAAACCCCAGGAAGGGAAAAAGGTAAGGTATGTTTATGGAATAAGAATTAAGCTTGCTAGAGCTTCAAGCTGAGCTCAAAGCCAAACACAGGCAGATATTCAATAAATACTGGTTGAATGTGTGTGTGTGTTTTGGAGAGGGAGTTGTTGTGTCTAGAGGTATGCATGAGTATGTGTTTTTGGGTGGTGGTGTTGGAAGGACCGTTTGGGGAAGAAGTAACTGGAAAGCTATGTCATTCCAGCCGTGAGGGCCTTGGGTACCTGCTGGAAGATCTGGGCCACATGCTGTGTAAGAAATAGGGAGTGAGTGACATTCTTAGAGCAAGAGAGTGACATGGTGGTTCCATGGGCCTTCAGGAGATTACTTTGTGGCAGGTAAGGCAGGAGGGCATGCAGGGAGGCAGCATGGGGCATGAGGTCATTAGTAGAAATCAGTTACCGGAAAGTAGAGAGACTCTGACAGGAGGTGCTGCTAAGGGAATCTATGACCCTCACTCTCCACCTCCAGCCTGAGCCCCAGCAGGCTACTCCGCTGTTGCTAAAACACAAAGGCAGGCAAGGTGTGGCCATAATGTGATGGCTGGTACTTTTACTCAAACAGAGTAGGAACCCAAATACCTGTGTTAAATAAAAATGAGTGTTCTACAGTCACTTGGGAGTTGATCAACTTGGGAAGCCATACAGTGTCTTCAGTGGAAAAATGTGTGTCAAGTTAAGAAAACCACATTTCTTCTGTGACTCCATAGCAGATTAAAGGTGGACACAGATTCTTTAACTCTTCACTCAGGGTGAGGTAAGATCTGTATCTCCTCCCATTAAATAAAAGTGACGATCTTATCTGTGGCTGCCTAGACTGGTAGGATATGGTGGTGGTGATACCATGCCATTTACTGGGCCTACATCTAGCAGCTTTCACTTCTTGCCCCTCAGAACGCTCACTCCAGGATAAGTTAGGAAGGAATACACTTCCCTAAGCTTAGCCTACCATGCAGGGAAAAAGCAAGCTAGTCATGTGGAAAGGTCACATGGAACGAGAGATGCCCAGGCAGCCCCAAGCTTTGGTAGCAGAGGCACCAAATGTGAGGAGAAAGAAGCCTTACTGGGTGCTCAGCCCTGTTCAGCTTTCAGAGGACCCCATCCCTGGCCAACAATGGACTGCAACCCCAAGAAAGGCCTAAAGGACAACCAGCCAAGCCCATTAACTCATGGAACCGCCAGCGATACTGATCCGTTGTTCTAAACACCAGGCTTTAAGGTGATTTGTTACATCAGAAGATCACTGGAACTGGCTGTAATTGAAAAGCCAAATAAGAAGTTCCAAAAATGCTTCAACAATGGCAGCATCCCAGCAGGATTCCACAAAAAGCAACCCTCGCTTACATGCATAAATTGTGGCTTTTTAAAAAGCAGTTGCTTTATTTTGTATTCACAAAAAAGGCAAGGATACGGATTTCATAATCATAAATCAAACATACATATACACAACGTACTTTAACCAAACCGAAATCATTGATGCCAAGAAGTGAGCACAGAAGAAATGATATCAGCAGTTAACTAGCTGTATGCCAGACTATATTTAGCACTTGTCCTGGATTATTTCACATGGTCTTCCCAGCATCCTATTAGATAGGAAATACCGCTATATCCATTTTCTGGATGAGGAAACTGAGGCCCAGAGAGATTAAATATCTTCCCCCAAAGCACACAGATAACAAGCAGCAGATATTCCATACAAAGCCATCTGTGTGATTCTAGGACTCCCACTTCTAACACAAGTTCTGATTCCCTCTGATCACACCAACTGAGGCTATATTTTCCAAATTAGGGTCCTCAAACTATGTGGGGTGAATGATCATCTGTTCTCCAAGTTATCACTGTCTGATATGTTGTATTTCTGCGCTTGAGTGTCTTAGCATTATCCAACTGCTACATATGTTTCTAAATTCTTGCTCTTAAGTTATATACATACTTTCCTAGAACTTGGTAATAAACAGTTAGTGGATGTGCAGTCCAGACCCACACTTCGAGTAGTATTGATACAGGACAGGTGGCACCCCAGCCAGCTCAGGGGGGCTGAGGTGCAGACCTGTCGCCTCCAGCCTCCAGGCAGTGTTGGTAGGGTGGCAGGGGGCAGAGGAACCAGCTGGCTGGATGGAGGGTAGGTATGGGGACCCCACAGGAGGCTCCAGTAGCAGGAGGGGCCAGAAAACTGCTGGAGAGACACCAGCACCTTAGGTTTCCCTCCCCTTGCACTTGCAGCTGAACAGGAACCCCCCTCACCCCGTTTCCTAGGCCTGGTCAACTTCATGTAAGTTTCCTAAGCCTGGGAATGAAAGTAACTGTAGCCATCCATTTGCTACCCAGTCCCACTAAATTAAGGTGACCAGACATCCCACTTTTGGTGGAACAGTCCTGATTTTTAACAATTTTTCCTGTATCCCACGGTGTTTTTAAGAAGTCCCGATTTTTGGAAAGAATGCACGACAAACTAGAGAAGGGCAGGAGAATGGGAAGGGAATGTATGGTTTTCAGCTGCTGAAAAGGTTAATGTAACTCCATTTGGGAATGAAGAGCTTAGTGTAACTTCGTTTGGAAATGAAAAGGCTATGTAAACTCCCTACTCCCCTCCTGGGCAAGGTCACCCAGGTGGAATCAGTATCAGAAGGATACTGGCTCCTTCCCTCACTTCTAGGCAAGGACAATTAGCTCAGAAGGAGCCAAACTGTCTGGAACAAACAAGTAGCCCCCCCACCCCAGGGTCCCTAACCATAAACAGCTCAGCCTGTAGCCAGCACCACCCCCCCCTCAATGCAATGGTGTCCTGCTTTACTAATGTTAAAATCTGGTCACCTTACACTACATGTAACTACAGAGGACCCCATGAGACTTTATATACCCCTGGACAAAGAGCCTGGAGAGATAAAGAGGGAGCCAGAGAGCTCTTTCTCTGACCTGGGTTCTCTCTTCTAGGAGCTTTGGTGTTTTTGTATTCTTTTCTATGAATAAATCCTCTCTTACCACTGATCTGTGGTCCGTGGATTCATTCTTCAACTCACTGAGACCAAGAACACACGGAAGACAAAACTGTGGTGTAACTAACCTGTCCACTTAGGGGACAGAGCTTCAAGCACTAATGAATGCCCAATATGAAGGTCTAGAAGCAGTTTATAACAGAAATCTTGGGAAAACTACCCTTAGTCACAGTTATTTTGTTTCTATCCAACAGGGTACTATATAATTCTGATACTCACCATCAAGAGTTAGCACAGACCTCCTGAGTTAAGGGCTCAATCACCAGCTGTGTGTGGGGTTCCCAGGCCACTCACACTAACAACTGTCCAGCTATCAATGCCCAGATTCCTATGTCTTCCTTTGGGGTTGATAATTTGCCAGAGTGACCAATGGAAGTTATTACGTCTATAGTTCTATTATAAAGGATATGGGAATGCAGTTTCTACACACTTTCCCTTGAAATCTGGCTGTGTCATCCTCCCTGCACATCATTATATTCACTAACCAGAAAGCTCCACTGGGCCCTGGAGTCCAGAGTTTTCATCAGGGTTCCATTAGGTAGGCATGATTGGGGATACCACCGGCCATGTTTGAACTCAACCTACAATCCTCTTCTAGGAGGTTGGATTGGCAAAAAGTTCCAAGCCCATAATTTCACCTGGTTGGTCTTTCTGGTGACCAAGCCCAACCAGAAGCTATATTAGCATAACAAAGACAGTCCTATCACTCAGGAAATTCCAAGGGTTTTAGGAGCTGCTTGCCAGGAACCTGGTATAAAGCCTAGACAAATTATTTACCATAGGACATGAAGGCTGCAATAGCTAATTTAAAAGGCAGTCTTTCTGCTTCTGGCTGGAAATTATCATTACCTGCTTTCCCTACACTGAGCATCAGCTCAGCAGGTTACTAAAGAATGGAAAACAGAGGTTTTTTATTTCAGGATTTGCTCAAGAGAGAAATTTTAAAACAGAGGCAAAGGGGAGGCGAAGGAAGTTAAGAAATAGGAAGTAAAAAAAAAAAAAATAAAAACAAGATTTGAGCTGCAGAAGCTTCCAGCCTCAGGGCTCAGGGCTGAGGCCACTGTCTCCACTCCAGATGAACTAATGTTGCCTTAGTTTGGCAGAGTCGAGAAGCTGCAGGAACTGAGAAGGGGAATCTGCTGAATGTCATGGCAGGATTCAAGTTATCAGACATAAACTTCATTATATGAAAATGCCTCGCTCCTGACTGGAGAGGTAGTAAGTCTTGTCTGTTGGAGGAGATGACATACACAAAAGGGAGGAAGAATAATGAAAGGACATCCCAGGACTCAAAGAAAGTGAAGAAGAGCAGAGCTTGGCAGGATGGTGGGGGCTGGGACCCAAGATCATTCTGGGAAGAGTCAGGATTTCTGAAGTCCTCTGAGTACCCAGAAGGAGCCAGTACCTCAAGGCAGAGTGCAGACTCTTCATGAGATGGGGCTTCCTTACGCAGCTCCTAATGCACAGTAATAATAGAAAGAAGTGGGCTTGCTGCCTTGACACGTGATTAGGCTCCAACTTTTAATAATCCCAAAGCCTTGACTACAGCTTCTGTAGCTGCAAATCTTCTGTTGCCAATTAAGGGAATATCTTCTAAAATGATTAAGTCTCAAAGCAATGTCAATTCTTTTGCTAGAAAGGCCCTACACAAATCACTATTCCCAGTCATCAGCATATGTTAAACCAAACCAGGTTAGAGAGAAGGGGGGACATCACTCATGTTTAGCCCACGCCAGGCAGCCTAATAGAAAGAAAGGTTTGATTTAACAACAGAAAACACAGTTCTTTTCTCTAATGTAGTCCATCTGAAATACTATAATGATGCCGCTTAAACCAAGTTATCTGTAATACTCAGTGAAATAGCCCATCATTAGCCAGTGTGATATAAATGACATCAGAAAAAAATAAATAAATAAACCGCGGGGGTGGGGGGGATCAGAGCGTCCAGTCAGGCAGATCACCTGTCCCTAGGTGCAATGGAAAAGTGCTCCCTAATCACACCTTCACGTGTGCTTTGTCCGGGATGGTTCAAGTGATGAGGCTGTTGAGTTCTTTCCAGTTTCCCCTGGGCAGAGTACTGGCAAGATGATGCTCATCCCAGATGCCGTGTGACTTTCTTTTCTTTGCCACTGCTTTCTAATGGCGTGACCTGGTAGTGCGAAGGTTGACATTCCCAGTGGATATTCCCTGTGTATTTGAACTATTTAAAAATTTTCTCTATTCCCTCTCTTTCTCCCAATTCTGCTTCTTTTGTAGCCCATCCTCTGGGGACCTTCTGTTTTTGCAGGCCAATATCCAAAGTGCCCCACTGCTGGAAATTAGTGTGAGACTGTATAACCCAACCCACTCAGGCAGGTTGGTGCTCACATCGTAGATACTCATTCCCAAAGAAATGAGTCATATTTCCTCACCGATATTCAAACTAGTACAAAAGAGTGTTTAAAATGCTCCTTCAAAATGTTCCGAGAGAAATCACATTTTCCAAAAGGCACCATTTATCACAAGTTGTTGGATGAAATTATGAAATGTAAACATTGCCCCAGACGAACATTGGGATGCAGCTTAGGGTGAATACAGCTAGCTTCTTATTTTGTTCAGGGGTGGAGACAAGTTAATTCCAGGCCTTGCCACTTTAATGATGTCCCTCCTAAGCCCTGCAGTAGACAAGCTTTATTGCCAGTTTTCTTGAATGGAGAGTATTTTTTTGCAACACACTTTGATTGATACGTCTGCCACAACTGCCAGCTGGCCAGGTTTTCTGGGGCTCTGAGAAACAGGTTCTTTTTGGGTGTCGAAGAGTTGTCTGGATTGATCTGAAGTCTGAGCATTTATTTTAATGTTGAAATAATAAAGAAGATTTAGTGTGTGAGCTATAGTGTGACACTCATGTATCTTAATAGCCTTCAGGAGTCATTTTCTCTCAGAATCATTTTTCTAAAATTAGCTCTTGTCACATATCTGAGAAAACAGTCTGCAGAAAAGAGGACGATGCCTCCCTGGCTGGAATTCTTTCATCTCTTAACTCACTTATTGGCTCCTTTTACAAATGAGCTCTTTTCTTTTCTTTTTTTATTTTTTGAAAATGTAAGAAAGTCTCCAGCCTCCTCAATGCAGAATACTATGGGTCCGCTCCCCAGTCTGTCCTCACTGGAGTCCAAGCCCATTCTTCAGCTAATGTCTAGAACAGTGATTTCCACTGGTGTGCTGTGAGAAAGACTTAGGTGTGCCCAGAAAATTTTTCAAGATCATTAATTAAATTATTTTCAAAAGAAGTTCAAAGCACTGTAAGTATATACTTTTTTTCACACTTTGTTTTTTGATCAACGTAATTAAAGTGTGCTGTGCACGTTTAAATGTAGGTTCATGTCTGCCAGGAGATTAAAAAAAAAAAAGGTTGAAAAACACTGGTCTAGAACAGGAGGAAAAAGGTCAGCCAGAGCAGCCCCTTTCTGCGCAGTGTATTCTGGGGGGGAGGGCCAGGTGTTGGTCCTGAAGGGCAGACCCCCTGCAGGCAGTGCCCTCAGCTTATGACTGTGGCTGTCTGACTCCAGAAAGGATGTGGCAACCCCAAGAACCAGGAAGGGCACTGCGAGGGCTGGTGGACCCAAATGACATCGCTGGTCAAGATATAAGTTTAAGACACTGCCAGGGTTTCTGGTTGGTATGAAATTTGGATGTTTGAGCAATCCCCAGTGAGGAAGCCTGTGAGCTCCTTGAAAGTGGGACCACATTTCTTTCAGTCTTATGTTCCCACCAACCCAAGTGGGCTGGTCCATAGAATGTTCCCAGCAAATATTTCTTAAGTAAAAGAGATGAGTGCCTAGTATCAGTAAAAGAAGTGAGGGGTGGGTACTACAGAGGGAGTGTCCCCTCCAGAGGGATAGTGTGCCTCTCCCTGTGCTGTGCTACCTGGTGGGAGTGTCTTGGTGGCTCTAGGTGAATGCACTGGCAGGTGGCAGTGGGGTTAGCTTTCTGTTACCAGCAGCAATCATGGCCATGGGCAGGGAGCTGGTAGATGCACCGGCAGTGCCATCAGAGGCTACCATCAGCCAAATGCCAAATGCCTACCACCTGCCAGGCGTTGTGCTGAGCACTCATCATCTCCTTTCAGTTCCTCATCTCAGTTGACAATGAAATCCTTAATAAACTTTTTTTTTTTTTTTTTTGCAGTTTTTGGCCAGGGCTGGGTTTGAACCCGCCACCTCCAGCATATGTGGCCGGCACCCTACCCTTTTGAGCCACACAAGCACTGCTCAAATAATAAACATTATCATTCTCCAAAGAATATGGAAAATTCTCAGAGAACTAGAAGTCGATCCATTTGATCCCAGTATCCCATTACGAGGTATTTACCTAGAAGAACAAAAATCATTTTACCACAAGGACGTTTGCACTAGAATGTTAACTGCAATCACAAAGATATGGAAGCAACCCAAGTGCCCATCAACCCATGAATGGATTAACAAACTGTGATATGTGTATACCAGGGAGTACTATTCAGCCATAAAAAAGATGGAGACTTTACATCTTTGTGTTTACCTGGATGGAGGTGAAACACATTCCTCTTAGTATCACAAGAATGGAAAAATAAGTATCCAAGTATTCAATGTACTCAGTACTAATACGAAACCAACTGCACACTATTTTAAGTTGCACATGAATTTCATGGCCACCCTGTATAAACAACTACATGCCCACACAAAAGAAAAACACAAGTATAGTCTAGTGAGGGGAAGGGGAAGTGGGAGGGCAATTAGTGGGATCTCACCTAACATGTACAATGTGAGGGTAGTCAGCACACCCCCTGGGTGAAGGGCTCAACCACAACTTGAATTTTACCTTAGAAATGAAAACAATGTAACCTAAACATTGAACTCTCCTATCAATCTGAAATAAAAAACAAATTATTATTTTCATTAGGCATAAAAGAAACTGAAGCTCCAAGAGGTCCAGTGTTCTGGTATATGCTCCCCAAGTCCTTGTCTTTTTTTCAATAGATTATGAAGCCAGAAAAAAATCATTAGTGCTACTCAAGTACCAGCCATACGATTTTATTTTATTTTATTTTTTAGAGACAGAGTCTTACTTTGTCACCCTCGGTAAACTGCTGTGGCATCACAGCTCACAGCAATCTCCAGCTCTTGGGCTTAAGCGATTCTCTTGCCTCAGCCTCCTGAGTAGTTGGGACTACAGGCACCCACCACAACACCTGGCTATTTTTTTTGTTGCAGTTTGGCTGCAGCCAGGTTTGAACCTGCCACCCTCAGGGCCAGTGCCCTACTCACTGAGCCATAGGCACCACCCAGGCCATATAATTTTAATGAGATTTTTTCTTTCTTCTCTCTACCACAAAATACTATGCCTAATTTCAGTTCCACTCCCTAAATTTACTGGCCATGTAACCCCCTAATCGCTGTCTCTTTTTGGTAGAGTCACTGATTTCCCCTGGTAGGTCTTAGAATTCACCCCACCATGTGCATGGTCTTGAGACACCCAGCAAATTTTGCCTCCTCGGAACTGTCATGGCCGCCAATTCCTTAACATTTCCAGAGAGGCCACACGCATCCAGGTGAGGGATTGCAGGAGTTTGCTCTTGAGGCAGGAAGACAAAACCTGCCTGCTGTGTGGCCCAGTCCTAGGGCTACTGAATGTGTGAGGAGCAATATGGAATCAAGTACTCCTAAAGGTTTCAAAGAGGAGGGGGCCTGAGCTGCACAGTGGTATAGTGGTGGACAGGCGATTTCTAGCCACTGGGATGCCTGACCTTGGCTGGACAAGAGTGAGATAAGAGTGAGGAGCTCTCACAAGATGATCACATTATCTCCTGGGGTCAGATAATTCCAGCAGCATAGGGATTTTGCTTGAGAGGCAGGGCAGATGGGAAAGTTTAAAAGGCAAAGATTCACATATGTGAGCCACTCTGGGTAGCTTCCAGCTGGGGCAGGAGGAGGTGGAAGTGGTTCCAGACATCCACTATTGGCTGTGCAGAGACAACACAAGCTGCCTGCTAGCTAGGGGGTCTGCCGGCTTCCTGAAATAGCATTCGTCAGCTTTGGACACGGTGGCTCATTTGCAAATATTTACACTTTATCCCAATAATGTGCCAAGGCTTGTGACTGGAGCTGTGAATCAACTTCAGTGCGACATCTAATAGTCAAGATGGGGGCTGCATACCTGCTACGGAGAGCAGAAAGGTTCATGTGCACACCTAAGATGTAAGCGGGCTTTGGGGTAAATTGTATCCGGATTGCAGGAGGCTCTTACACGGAGGCTTCTATACCAGCAGAGGCCTCCACATTACAGCAAAAGCAAGTAGGTTTTTCTCCATCCTAGCCCAGGAGAGGTCCAAGGCATCACAGCATGTGATGGCGACAGGGTGTGGTGTTTTCTCATCTAATATATGTTATTCTGTAACATATATTAGAATGTTTTCTTTTGTTTTTGAGACAGAGTCTTATTCTACTACTCAGGCTAGAGTGCTGTCAAACTCTTGGGCGCAAGTGATCCTCTTGCCTCAGCCTCCCAATAGCTGGGACTATAGGTGTCTGCCACCATTGCTGGCTAATTTTTCTATTTTAGTAGAGATGGGGTCTCACGCTGGCTTAGGCTGATCCTAACCTCCTGAGCTCAAGTAGCCCACCTGCCTCAGCTTCCCAGAGTGCTAGGATTATAGGCATGATCCACCGAGCCCAGCCAGCTCTGCAATTTTAAATAAGCCTCAAGTTTGGATGAATCTCGGTTTCATGAAATGTGAATCATAACAAAGCCTAGATCACAGTTCTATGAGATGAATAAGATAATGGATAAGATGACATGTTTAGCACAGTGCCTGGCCCAAAGTGAGAATGAAATAAACATTATTTTTAGTCCAAGTTTTAAAATTCTATAAAAATGGAAAAAGTGGCATTATAAGCATGGATTTCGCTGTACCAGCCCCATGTGCACACACTAGACAGTTTAGTAGGCACCTCACTCTTTAAATGGTCCTAAACTGATGTGTGGCGTCTTGGTTCAGATAAATACTAGTATCTGATCAAGCTAATAAACACTAAGCTCTGCAGAAAGACAGACTTCTGTCCCATGCTTCAGTCCTGTAAGTAAACCTGTCATGAACCAGAAACCTGACAAGTGCCTCGTAATGAGGTCACTGTGTTAATCAGCTAATGATAATTCATTCTGCTATAATCCAACAGTTATTTTATTAAGCCTAATGTAAGGTTGGATGTATATCCCATGAAGCCTTGCCCTTGGAGAATTTAGTTCCTGGGAAGTTAAGATTTACATTCTTGAGTGACACAAAGGGTACTATAGATTCAATTCTAAAATCTCTCAACAGACTAGCCAATGAAACCTCTCAGGAACTCAGAGAAGGAAGGGTGCTGAGGAGTGTCCTTTCAGAAGATTTCAAAGGCCCCATTTGCATTTGTTTCTCTCATTGGAAAGAGAGTGTTATGCGGCAAAAGCACCATCTTAAAAAAAAAAAAAAAAGAAGAAGGAGAAGAAAGAAAATAACCTAAATGTCTTATCTCCATGGGTAAATTCCAAGTGTTATGGCGGAGGGAGAAATGGAGCCGACAAAGACAAACATGCAGAGGTGGTGATACATTTATGTAAAATGTATCAACTCCGTCCAGTAGCTGCCTCTGTGGAGGGAGGACAAAGGTTTGCATGGGTGGGAGGGGGGAGGCTTGGGTTGTTACCAAAATAATCCCCGACTCATAAAGAAAAAAGTTGATGTTCAGTATCGCAAAACACTAATGTGGGTGAAACCTGGGTGTGTAGACTCCCTTAATAGATTTGGTTTCTCTATTATACCAAATATCTAAAGTATTTAGTTCTTTTCAATAACAGAAATTGTCAAAGTAAAGGCATAATAAAAGTTGCAAAAAGTTATGAAAATAAGAAAATCATTGTGTTGATATACACTTTCTCTATTTCCAAATCCCCTAGGTAACAACTCCTGCTAATCTAGTAACACAAAACATAAATCTACCATTTTATACTCAACTCTAGCTTTACCGGTTAGAGCTTTCACCTGCTAACATTATCAGGCAAGAGAATATCTGAACACTGTAACAGTTTTGAAAGCTTTGAAGAGACTCTACCCTGGGACACAGACTCTAGCTCCAACTCTTAACTATTCATGTGAAGTTCAGCAACGTTCTTTACTTCTTTGAACCTCAGCTTCGTCTTCGATAAAATGAAGTTAATCCCAACCTCCTAGAGTTGTTACAGAATAACATATATTAGATGAGAAAATGCAAATGAAGTATCCGTTGTCATTCCCATAAATAATAGGTATTTTAAAATATCGGCTCTGTTGGGTGCCTGCAGGCTGTGTGCTAAGCACTTCCATGTACCATCTTGACTCCTGACTCCCTGGGACAAGGCAGTCTCCCCTACTCTCCCTCCTTCCTTGTTGAGAAATGTCCCAAGAGTAACATCCTAGCCTTTTTCTCCACCCTGTAACCCTTCCCACAGAAAAGGAGTCCCCAGTACAAAGGAGAGGCTCAAACTGTCCCTCGGGGGATTTGTCCAAGGTCTTGCCTTGGTGTACAAGAGAAAAGGTACGGTGGACAATATAACATGGTCCTCACACCCAGGCCACAAGCTTTGATGGCTCTGTCATAAAAAACATGACATTTTAATCTCTAGCTGCTTGATACTCAGAGCCCCAGCTGTGGTGCTAAGTGAGTCTCCCAGCAATCCTACGCCCCATCAGGAAACCCCAGTCAAGCCCACCCCATGGATGAGAGGTGTGAGCACAGCAAGGGACCTTTTAAAGGCACCACTTGTTAGCAGTGGGGGCAGTTGGGCAGAGTGAGGACAGTGATGACATTGGCTCTCCTTATTCCCCAATGTTGTTGAAAATAACCAAGAAAAAAGTGTATTAGCAAGATCATTTGTCAATATTTAGATTTAATAATTCTGTCACAGGAATCTTAGTTAATTTCTTGTTTCATAAAATAAGTGTAAATGAAAAGATGATCCTGGTGTACACAAAAAAATTGCCTTGGCAGATGGAAAGGTGTCAGTGAAAATCAGAGACAGGTGACTATCCCTCTGGGCAAGTAAAGATGGTAGTTATTTTCTTTGTAAAGCTAATTTAGAGGCTTAGTAGAGTAGCATTAGCACTACTGAAGTTTGGGCTTAAGGATGGAACTTTTAAGACCTTAGTAAAAGGAAATGCCAACTCGTTAATGACTTAACACCTTGCTCCTTACACTGGGGGATACTGTATCCCTAGAAGTCATGGGATTAAGCCAGCCAGGTCTTCCCGAAGTGGTGATTTTCACAGAAGATGTGGAGTGAGAGAAATGCATTAATTTATATATTAAAACACATACACACGTATTTTGGAGTTAAATGTAAAGTCAACTTGAATGTTGAATGTAAACATGAGCCCTGAAAGAAATTTTTCAGTGTGGGGCTCTGATTTCTGCCCCTGAGCCTCTGGATTTCAGGGCTCCCCTCTGTGTGTGAGCAGTGTGACCTTAGGTGGCTGCTGGGTGAGACTCAGGAACTCACAGCAGACTCAGAATAACTTGGACACACGCAGGTGTTTTCTCTCCACTATGCTGGTCCAGCCTTCTTTTGTCAAAGCCAGTAAAAACAAGCCAGATTATGAAGTAATTTCTGAGGTTTCTGGGAGGACGAGCTGGTTCCCACAATGTCTTCTAATTTCCAACAAACTGCAGTCACACCAGCCGCTGAGTGACCATTCCTATGTGAATAGCCACACAAACTTTATTTTACACGTGTGCATGGGAGCACAGAACTGAGGGTCCACGACACACCCACCCATTGCTTTATTCCTTCTACAGATATTGGAGTAGCTACTCTGTACCAGATTCTAGGTAGACAATGATGTATAAAACAAACCTAACTTCTCCTCCCATGGAGCTGACTGTGACATGGGAAAGACAGAAGTCTACAAATCTTGCAGGACACTGTGCAGTCTTAATTGATATTTTTTCCCCATTTCCTCGTACCCCATGAAATTCCTCTATTCACAAGCATACAAGTGAGACCTTGGGCACAAAGGAACCAGAGGGGTGTTATATGTCAATTCTTAGCTTTTAAGTTCAAAAGCTGCGTTTCAAAGGGTGCAGAAGGGAGGTTGACAAATGGGAAGAATACTTGCCTGATCAGTTTTCTTTTGCCCAAGGGGAGATACAAATTATCTCTGGGCTGACGGAAAATGAGAGGGCGAGTTGAGGCAATGAGTTAGATACCAGCAAGGGTCAGTATTCCCCATACCTGCCAACCCCAAACCCACTGGGGTTACTACCAAGAGGAAGAGGATAAGAGCCCTATGTACGTTTGGGAGCTGAAAGAAGAAGGGATGATGTCCCACTCTGCACCTTGAACCTGTGATGATGTTGTAAGAATCCCCCACCCCACTGTGATGACCATATGAGCTAGAGTCTTCTATGCCTAGAATGGTGTGGTACAACAGCCGTAGTTGGTTGGCCCCAGGTAGGGAGAACCTGTAGACCTAAAGGGATTTGCAGGCATGGGAGTGGGGGTTGTGACAGCAGAGGACAGCACACACTATAATGCACCACAGGGTAGGAGGCTGACCAGGTGGGAAGTGAACCAGGTGGGAAGTCCCGTCAGCAGCAAGAAGATGCCCACTGAGGACCAGACAACCCCTGATGCCATAAGGCTATCTAAGCCCCAGGGCATTAGAGGGGAAACCAAGACCCCAAATCGCCTATGTTTACAATGTCAACTTTATTTAATCAACTAAAAGGATTGGCTGAATTGGTGGTCAAATTTCCCAATACTGAGTGAAATGAGGTCTCTAACCATAGGTGAAGTTGAATTTAGATAAAATTGAACTTGTTAAACACTTGTGTATATAGATGAAAAATACACACCTCCTACCTAAATGCACAATGCCCACCATGCTGTGTCCTCTAAACACAGATGTCTCCAGGCTTGTTTGTATCTGTACCCTTTGTTTCTCCCCTGACCTAAGATTGGTATAACCACCTGCCTTTGTGGGATCTCTGCTTAAATGTTTTTCAGGAACTTCACACTTTAACATCCAAACAAAACATCTGTTAGTCTCTATTCATCCCTCCTTCTTCCCTACCCGGTAAAGAGGTGGTGGCCACTCACCCCGCTGCTCAGGTCTAAAACTTCGCTGTTGTTCTTGACTTCTTTTTCCACTTGCACCCATATCCAGTCTTGGCCTCCAGCACACCCTGACAGCACTAAGCCCAAAACACCTGCTCTGACAGCCTCTGCCTTCCCCACTGCTCCAGCCATCTCTCACTGCACTGGCACTGGCATGAGAACTCGGACCTGGTTCCCTGCTGCTCACAGAAGTTAAGTGGTGCACTCATAGCTCAATGGTTAGGGTGCCGGCCACAAACACCAGGGCTGGTGGGCCTGAACCCGGCCCAGGCCTGCTAAACAATAATGACAACAACAAAAAAATTGCTGGGCATTGTGGTCTGTGCCTATAGTCCCAGCTACTTGGGAGGCTGAGGCAAGAGAATTGCTTGGGCCTAAGAGCTTGAGGTTGCTGTGAGCTATGATGGCATGGCCTTGAGCCTAAGAGTTTGAGGCTACTGTGAGCTGTGACACCACAGCACTCTACCTGGGGCAACAAAGTGAGACTCTGTCAAAAAAAAAAAAAAATGATGCTTCTGGAAGGAAATCTAATCCTGCAATTCCTCGTTCTCAGCCCACCACTGCTGACTCCAGGATTTTTGCACATGGCTTCTTTCCCTCTGCCGGGGAAAATCCTTCTCTAGAAACCCACTTGGCTTCTCCTGGCTTTGCTGAAGTCTCAGCTCAAATGCCACCTGTCCAGAAAGGGTTTTCGCCAGCACTTTCTCATCCCATCCTCTCTACCCCTCTTGGCTGGCTTCTGTTTTGATTGCTGGTACCTAAATCACCACCAGGTTTGCCTGGGAAGGGAAGCCTGGGAAAGTCTTTGGGAGGCAGAAAAATTTAAGCTGGGAACAAACGGATGATGAGGAGTCAGGTACTTGGGAGTCGGGAGCATTTTACTGGAAGAAATGAGAGCTGCAAAGGGCGAGGCAGCTGGGAACTGCATCTCGCAGCTGGGAACTGCATCTCGCACTGCAACGGGGTGCATGTAGGCTGCACAGAGGATCCTCTTCAGACGTGGTAGGACACTGGCTACAGATAATCTAGAAACACACTGTGATGCAAAAGGGCTGGTTTACAAAATAGACTAACAACCTTTGAAAATATAATTTTACAAAACACATGTATATATACTACAAATACACTTAATTATGACTATTCAGAGTTTATTATATGCCCTAACAATGTGCTAGATCAGTGGTTCTCAACCTATGGGTTGCGACCCCTTTGGGGGGGGGGGTCATGCATATCAGATATTTACATTATGATTCATGACAGTATCAAAATTAGTTATGAAGTAGCAATGAAAATAATTTTATGGTTGGGGGTCACCACAACATGAGGAACTGTATTAAAGGGTCACAGCATTAGGAAGGTTGAGAACCACTGTGCTAGACTAAAAACACAGTACAACCCAGTCTTTATCTTCCCTGATCTTATCATTTGGCAAAAATTACCGGTAAAGTTGTCTTCATGGTACCTAGATCAGCCAAGAATATCGCATTCCTGAATGAAATAGATGTTTATTTATTCTTATTTCATGCTCTTATGTAAATATACAAATGGTATTACAATAAGGTTAACTGCATCTAATTTCCATGCTGAGTAAATGGCAGCTTCGTAGCAGAAAAGAAAGCACTTCTGCAACATTTAGTCACTCAACAAACATCTCTTGTAAGCTACACAGTCAGACATAAAACTATTAGTGATCATTCTGGATATGACATGCGGCTTAAATGAAATGCTAATATCCCTGCACCAAAGTCATAAAGTGGTGCCGATCTTTCTGCTGCCTTTCACTCCAGCATGCATTTGCTCATTTTATTTCTGCTCTTGGCAAGATTTAAATAAAAGCTTTTTTTCCTTTGCTGTACAAATGTTTGCAGCAGCTATATTACACTGACTTAACACAGCATTAACTACAGTAAAGATATATACTCCCTAGATTACTTTTGGAGAAAGGAAAATGTTTATGATCTCCATCACAGAAACACTATATTCATCACTCTAAAATTTATTTAAAATGTCAGACAGGTTTGATAAAAATCTATATCTGGAATTCATTTCTGAACAGTGTAGGGTTATTACTTTGATTGCAAAGGAAAAAAAGGTAGACCCTAAAAAAAAAAAAATGTTCTGGCTGTCATGCACGTATAGTTCAAGTTCAGCCATGTATGGCTACTGCAGGTTTACACTGCATTATGTGCTTTTAAAAAAAGCATTTCTGGCTTGGTTGCCCATTTCACTTGAGTAAAAATTTTAGTCCCAATTCTGCAATGAAACAAAATATCACTTCTAAGTGAAAGCAAGTGAGAAGCGTGAGCTGAGAGGAATATAATTTTTATTATGCTTCATTTTATGACCCAGACACTAAACTGAGGCAGGGTGTAGAAGAAACATTTCTAGACAAAGAAAGGATAGAGCAGCCAAGAGAAGTGACAAAATGCTTGAGAAATACAAGTCATTGAACTGTTTTAAATCTAATTAACTCCATAAAATTATTCTATGTCTCCTACCCCCACATAAATGACTACAGTAACAGAATCATGAGTTCATTCCTTACAATATAATTTTTGCTTTTTTCTTAGAAAATCCAAGAGCGTGGTGTCCGTGGCCATATTTTCTCCCTCCATTCTGGAGACTCAGAAGCTTGCCATCACATGAGTTAAAGCTGGGACAGACCTCACAAGGACTCTAACTTTCTCATTCTAAAAATGAGAAGCCCATTATCTGGAGAGCTGAAGCAAGGTACCTATGGTTACAAAGCTAGCTGGAGACAGACACAGAATGAGAATATAGATTGTCTAGCTCATGCTCACTCTCTCGTTCTCTCTGTCTTGTTTTCTGTCACTAAGTGATGGAAAGGGACTGAAATACTTACAACCCACAGAAGTCTAGCCTATTCACAATATGCTTCTTGTCATCTAATGATACTGAATTGATCGGATCAGGGATTTTACTGCTCGAATATTTTAAACTTTGTAGCTGAACAGAATGCTGCAGAAATTGAGAACAGGGAAACTTGAGAATAAAATCAGTGCACTGTCAAGTTTGCAGAATCATTCCAATGGGGTTCGAAATATTTTGGGGAGCACAGGTGCCCTCCCCCTCTCCCCCCCGGCTAATCTCACAGTTTCGAAAGCTGGTTCCAGAGCCATGAGGTGGCATTTTCACAACCCGTGGGCATTAGCCACTGTGGGGCAGTGTGCACCCAAGGAAAAACCTGAGAAGTCTGGATCTGCCATTTGCTGAAGGCAGGACCTGGAGCCACTTCATTGACCTGCCATCTTCAGGTCTCTCAACTGGAAAAGAAGAGTAATTAAGTGTTTCAAACACCTCACTAGGTAATGGTGGGGATCAACAGAGACTGGGTATAAAAGTGATATGGATCCAGGGAGAGATATTATTATCATTATCATGCAGAGATATTATTATCATTACTGTGCATGTCCCTTTCTCTCATTAGGGAAGACACCAGAGAAGCTACGGAACAATAGTATGTGCATAGTACTGCCTCAGAGTCCCTAAGGATGTGTGTTTAAAACGCAACCTCCTGGGGTTACCGCAGACTTGCTGAACCCATTATCTGAGAGGTGTGTCCCCTGAGCCTGCTTTGTCACACCTTCCTCTTGGATCACATACTCCTGGAATGGCTGTGGTCCAGTGCCAGAGAAGGCAAAACAGGCAATTGCATTCCACATGTGCCTCTCTTTGGGGATGGTCTGGCACTCTGGGCAGAGTTTCCCACAGAAACAATGGTAAGAACTGACTGAATCACCAAACTACCCAGATGCCTGTGCGACCACAATCACATAATTCCCGTGACCTCCGCCAGAACCAGCCTCTCTCCCCACAGCACTGTAAACCTTGGAGACCACAAGTAAAGCCAGACACGCGCCTACATGCCTTCCCAAGGGCTGTTTTCTTAAGCTTCCCTCATGGTCCTTGGTCTTCTGCGCTCCTGGGGCAATTCATACGGAATTAATTACTTCTCCCTGGGCAGCCCCGTTAAATGACCAGCAGCTGGCACGTTTTACTCTCAGGGTCTGTTGTATAAACAAACAAAAGAAAGAAGGAATATAGTACTAATTATACTTGCGAAAACCAAAACCACAGCTTTTAACACTATTCCCTTTGCGAAATGTATTCGAATTTCCATTCAAGAAATCAAAAATAACAACCATGTGAGTCACAAATACCTGGACTCAAATATATTTCCAACTTAAGTTTTTTCATTTATTAGGTGTATCAACTTGAGCAAGTTATTAAACCATGGATCAGTTTCTTCACCTGCAAGGTTGAGGTTTTATCACAGAGGTTTTCCCTGGTCTCTATACCAAAGGCAATTCATGTATTGCCAGGCACAGATGCTCAAAAAAATGTTTACTTCCTTCTCTCTCCTTTGGCCTTTCCACACTCCCTAATGGCTTCTGTAATGGTCTGCAATAACCACAGCTTGTAACGAACCTTCCAAACCTGACTTCTACACTAAATTTGATTCCTACTCAGTAGTACACTGATAAATGTTTGACAATTGTCTCTCAGGGAGAGGGAGTGGAGAAAGCGCCCTGACTGTTTGCGTTTGCTTATTCTGTGGTATAAATATTTCCACCATGGCCAATTGCAAACTCTTTGCAGGAAAGTACTCACCAGAGTTGAGAAAACAACTGCACTGT
This sequence comes from Galagoides demidoff, assembly GCA_963574575.1. Taxonomy (NCBI): domain Eukaryota; kingdom Metazoa; phylum Chordata; class Mammalia; order Primates; family Galagidae; genus Galagoides; species Galagoides demidoff. The sequence goes on from CAUYQV010077871.1 coordinate 48,582, forward strand.
ATTTCCACCATACAAATACACTGAAAGTAAATAACCTCAAGAGCGTAGATAATACTTCAGCTAAGCAAAATAATTAGGAAGCGATGAGGTGCTGAGGATTTGCTACCTTTGGTTTCAATACTAGTTAATAATTGGCGGGCGAAATGCCTGAAAATTTCCAAAACAGTGGCACACCACCGCATCTCACCTCATCAGGAAAATGCTGAACGTACTGGAGTCCTAATTCCAGGCACTTCAGCTAACCTACAGAGCTTTAGGTATGCAGGATCCTTGAAACTGATTCAGTACGGGCTTGGAGTTTCTGCAGGGGTGAAACATAGTACAAAACAGTGCATGTCTGGATAGGACTGACACTGTCCATGTGCCTTAGTTCTTCCAGGGAAAAGCCCTGTCTGTAGAGAAGCAAAGCTGGACAATGCCTGACACACCCCTGCACCCAGGCAACAGGAGCAGCCACAGAAAACTTCCTGTACCTCTTCTCTCCATCACATCCTTACGACTTACATGTCTTTCTCCCTTAACGTTTACTTTGGGTCCTCATTACAGGACACTATGCCATGATATGACATCGTGACACTCTCCCTTTAGACACAAGGAAACTGAGGTGCAGAGGAGGAAAGCAAGTGGCCCACCGCTGAACAGATGAGAGACCAGAACCCAGGCCTTACGTTTTTATGTAACAACACTGCTTTTCCAAGCCTTCGAGGCACTATATTTTATTTGCTTATTCATTTGTACAGACACTGAGTCACTTCAAAAGACACAATAAAGAATGTTTGTGACTTATCAAAATTTGTTTGCAGCCTGCTCAGTGCAAGAAGTGACATTTAATGGGTATGACTTGCATTCATGTTATCATAATAGAGCCATCATGTTTGAAGACCTGTTCAGCAGTAGAAGTGGTAGGAGTTACTTTTATTAAAGGCTTCTTATGTACCAAGCATGATACTGCATAAACGATACACGTGGTATTATTTAAACAGAACATCCTATGAATTAGGCAATATTACAGCTTCAATTTCACAATGAGGAAACTGAGGCTTCTTGAGGTTAAGGACCCGTGAGAGGTCAATAGGGTGACTTCCTAGCATGTGACCCAGTCAAAGAGGACCCCACCCTCAGAAGGGCTACACTTGTTTTAATGCTCTCCTGTCCCTGGCCTGAAGGTCTCAGTTATTCTTTGACTTTGTGTTCTGTAAGTGAAGGCCAAGATCAGGGGAGAAAGTGACAAGGAAGCAACGAAGCAGACAACGTGTCCCGCAGGGTCCACCCTTCCTTGCTGCCCACTCACAGCATTAATAACATCCCAGAAGTGGAAGATTCTAGTGCGGCCAAGATGCACGGGAGTTTTGCAAGACTCAAAAGCAGTACAAGGTGAACTTGGTACGTCTGAGACAAGCGCGGGACCCAGCAGACCCAAGAGATCATATTCTTTGTTAGAACCAGAACTGGTTTCAAAAGCAAAAAGAAACGTAAGATGTTCCAAGAAACAACTTCGGTCAACAACCCCTTCGTGCCCCTTCTAATTTCCCTGTATTAGCCGACACGGAGAGCCCTGCCTTACTCATCAGTAAGCTGAAGGAAGACTGTGTTGGCGGAGCTGCTGGTATCAAGAAGGGAAATACAAACAGTGCTGTTAGCTTTCAGCAGCGTTTCCACCGCCCTGCTCAGAAAGAAATGCACACACGTGTGCAGGCTGCTAAATATAAATTGTGTAATTTCAGTGATTATATAAATGACTTAAATGCTCTTATATTTGCATAGAAAACTGGCACTGCACAAGTTAAAGACAAACAGAAAAATTCATGCTAATAATTAAAATTTTAATTTTTCTTTACATACAAAGTTAAAAATACCACGACAATTCAAGCGAGGGAAGGGAGAGAAGAAAGGGATGAGAGAGGAAGGGGGCAAAACGTTTTGTTTTAGTACCTTTCAGGGCTCTTTTTCCTGATTTTTGAACAAAGGGCCCCAACATTTTAATTCGGCACAGAGTCCCCCAGCCAGCCCTAGTTGTTGCACCATCTGGAAGTGGCAGCCAGTATCTGAACCTATGTTTGGCTCCAAAGCTCCTTTCCTTGACACCTCCCATTTAAAGCCACAGGCTCTTCAGATTCAGAAAATGTTTGCCATAATTCCACTGTTGGCAATCTGGACTTCTGACAGTCACCTGCTCATTCTCTTTCCCTTATTCTTGTTAATTTTTCCCCCTTTCTCTGAATCATTTATATTGTACTTTCTCCATTCACTGAACAAGTATTCACTCTGTGCCAGGAACATCTAACTCTGCTACCCCACAGTACAACAGCAAAACTTCCAATTGTAGAGACACAAAGGGCTAAGTCATTTCTGAGAACATTAACAAAAATAAAAGGATGATGATTTTGAGGTAACTTTGAAGCCTTTCTGCTTTTTTTCTTTAATAATTAATCACCTCTCTAGGCAGAGGCTGTACTTCGTGGCCGGCCTAACCTTGCAGGACCCTGGTCTGCTCAGGAAGGAGGGCCCAGGGTGAGCACTGGCAGCTAAGCTGGCATTCGGTTTCAAAGAGGGTTTGTTCCGCAGAACACCAAATGTGGCCTGGAAGCAGCTGATTAAAATTTTGCCTGCTCGTGTCCCACAGAGGACTTCAAAGCAAGGAATTTCCATCCAAGACCTTTATGTTTTTTCTTCCTCAAGCACTCCCTCCCCCCCTAAAAAAAACCACACGTGCACACACACAACACTGTCTGGGTTGTAATTTAAATCACCCATAAGTCACTTCAAAGAAGAAGGTAGTATAGAAAAAGGTAATGTCAGAGCAAAACAAGCAAGCCAAACACCCGTGTCATTTTGACCAGGCCTGTTAAAGCAAGAGCCAAAAAAATTTGCTAGACATGCAGCCAATTCCGTTTCCTTTCACTCTTCTATTGTGGTCTAATAGTAAGAGTCACAAGTGCTTCCCTTGAGCCCGGTTCAGGTGTGCTGGCTGGCACTTAAAATTATCATCTGTCAAAGAGAACCAGATCAGTTACTCTCATTGTACAGAGGAAGAAACTGAAGCTGAGAATATGGTTAATTTTTTCGTGTGTTTTGCTAAAACACACGGCGGGGGGGGGGGGGCGGGGGAAGGAAAGAAAAGAAAAGAGCAAGAGCAAATCACAAAAATCTCCTACGTTGGGAGGCCAGGAAATTTCAGACTGTCTATTGACTCCGAAGCCCTGCCCCCCTCAAATGCCGCCCACTACTGTTTGCAGAGCGCCTTCACGCCCCAGGAAGCTCGGTGCCATATGGATTTCAGATTAAATGTCAAATTTTGACCTCGGTTATACTGAAAATAAACTTTTCATAGGTCATAAATTTTTAGAACCAGCCATAATAAACTAAATATCTGTGTACAAGTCCCCAAGCAAAGATAACTGCCCTGAAAGCCTCCAGCCCTGCTTCAGTGATGCCTTTTGTTAATGCTGAAGCCTGGACAGTCAGAGACAGAGACAAACAAGAAATGGGAGCCCTGAAATGGAAGTCATCAAGGAGAGACTCCAAGATGGCCAAACTGTCACCCATCTGGCAGCTGCTTCAAGGGTGGGGGCTACAGGGACAAGTTCAGTCAGTCTACTTGTTTCTCTTCTTAGGAATTTTGAACCTTAGATCGTACCTTCTTCTCTAAATTTCTGCTCCTACATGTGTGAATTGTGGTGGGAGAGCATGAATCAGGAAGTGCAGTACAAAACCCCCACTTACTAGATGGGTTGTCATGGAAGGAATATCACAATATTCCAAAGGGTGTTGATGGTAAGGGACAGAGCAGGCTGGAGCAAGCTATCACATGACTGTAACAAACCAGTGTCCACCTGGAAAGAAGTTTGTTTTGTTCAACACATATCGATGAAAGGAATTTGCTGGTCACTGGGGATACAAAGGCAAATTCCATGAACTGTCATATATTGAGAATGGAGGTAGGTCTAGAGGAGACTGGTGACAGGAACGTCCCATAGACTCCAGGGGAGGAAGTCCTGGGGGAAGCTGCAGACTCCACCTGGAGGGCAGGTCACCCTTCAAACAGGTGCAACCAAGGGAAAAGGGGCTTAGACCTCTGGCAGCTTGCTGTGCACAGTTTGGCCTCTCGTACTCAGATATCCTGAGGAATACCAAACTGGGACTACTATGTAGCAAACAGAAACACCTCTCCTCTCATCCTCTCCCCTTCCCCCCCAAAACAACAACTGCCCTTTGAACTCACTGATAACCACTCCTGTCCTAGGAAGCTGTGGTATGGAGATGGGGAGGAAGGACCACCCCCTTCTGCTCAGGTTTCCCCATCAGAAGAGGGACAGAATTACCCTCCAGAGGGTACACAGGCCCCCTCCAGCTGCCTGGGCTCTGGGGGGGGGGGCATAGGGGGTGTCAGTGGGCCTTTCAAAGCAGTCAGTCACACCTTGCCGGACATGAAAGAACCCTGGGGAGGGAAGAAAGGATTTGTTTTTTTCTCAGCTCTGTTCATTAACTTGACCTACAGGGAGGCTGACACTCTGCTAAGCAGGGGTACAAAGCTGAAGTTTAAGCCAAGCCAAATCCAAACCAACCCCTGCTGGCGGCTGTTTCTCACACCTGCCCAGGCGGTCAGGTCTCCCAGTGTCCTTGCCCCTTCCTGAGAGACAGCAGGCCCTGTCCAGGAGGCACTTGACCTTTGAGCCTGAAAGCAAGCTAACCCTTTATTTATTTATTAGCGAAGGCTGGGATGAGGCCACTTTCCATTTCATGCAGTGAGGCTGACAGACACAGCCAGGAAGGTCTGCCTGCTAAACGGCCTGGGAGGGGAGGGTGGGACAACCAGGTTTTCACAGGCAGTCCCCTGAGGGAGAGAGACACACTCATCACTGCCCAGGAATCCCTGGATCCCCACTCAGTGAGATGTCCCACCTTTTCCTGGGCAGAGAGGGAGCACTGAGGCATTAGGTACACTGCCTAGCATGATCTGGACACGAGAAAAGGTCTTTCTTTCTGAAAAGGAACACAGACAGTTATTTTGGTACGTTAACTGAATGTTTAATAGTAGTCCACTAAGAGAGTACAAAATGAAATTATCTCCAATCATTATACCTCAGATATCTAGGAAATGTAAGGAAGTAAACCCAGGACACTTCTTGTTAGATTCATATTATTTATTACCAGTTTTCTAGGCAGCCATAAAATAGTGCTTACTTTCACTGCCTGAGAATAAACCTTTTTGAGAAATAGAAAGCAGTTGGGAAAAAAAAAAATCCAACAAAGAAACAAGGAAAAAACAAAACCTATTACGGAAATTGTGCCCAGGCCAAGTTCATCTCCTCCCCCAGAAGCTTATAGGATCCTTTTGAATCTAGTCCCAATCTACAATGATAATGTGTTTCCTGAAGAGGGAACATTTTTCAGGCTGACAGGTTGGTTTTAGCACAGGATGAGGAATTCCTGGCTGACACCAACATTCCGGAACCCAATCTTTTCCGACCACATCCAGTTATCAAAAACCTTGTCCAGGAAAACAACATAATTAAAACGTACAGAGAAAGCAACTGGCAACATAAACCCTTTTCAGCCCGCAGAGCACAACTCACAAGGAAAATGCAAAAGGCTTGGAGTGTGCAGGTAGTAACTGAGGTCAGTAAGAGAAACAAAATAACTCCCGCAGATTAGCAAATTTTAAAACAGTCGCAAGGTGCAATGAGAGAGGTGTGTGCTGAGAAATGTGTTGACAGGCCATTGCATTGTTGTGGAAGACCGGAGCGTATGCTCACCCTAACCTGCCTAGTACCACCCACTATACACCTAGGCCATAATGGGACACCCAGGTTCCTAAGCCATACGGCATGTACGGTGCTGAGGACTGCAGGCAACTGGAACACAATGGTAAGTATCTGTGTATCTCAACATAATAAAAGTACAGTAAAATTACAGTATATAAGATTAAAAATAAAACACTTGTATAGGGCACTTAAAGTGAATGGAGCTTATAGGACTGGAAGTTGTTCTGAGTGAGTCAGCCGGTGAGTGGTGAGTGTGGGTGAAGGCCAAGGACATTAAACTATTGTAGGCTTCATACATACTGCACACTTAGGCTACCCTGAATTTTAAAAACATGGTTTCTTTCTTCAATAACAAATGAATCATAGCTTCCTGTAACGCTTTTACTTGATAAATTTCTTTAACCTTTTTGACTCTTTTTAAAAAAATTTATTTCAAATTAATATGAGGGGACAAATATTTTTGGTTACATTTTTCTCACTCCCAAGGTAAATTTCAAGCTAGGAGAAGCCCCCTCCCTGGGAGGAGGTGCTGAATACCCTCACATCCAGCCCATTAAGTGAGATCCCACCAAATTCCCTTCCTCCTCCCCCTAATCTCCCTTCTACCTCCCTCCCAACTTCTCCTTCCTGCTAGACTACATTTGTGTTTTATAATTTGTATGAGTGTTGGTTTCATAATAGTATTAACTCTTTAGGAATAACACTTAACTTAAAACACACATTGTACAACCGTACACAAACACACACATTAGCCTGGGCCTAAACAAGTCAGGGTCATCAATATCACTGTCTTCACCTCCACATCTGGTCCCTCTGGAAGGTCTTCAGGGGCACTAACACACTTGGTTCTGTCATCCCCTGTAGTAACAGTACCTTTTCCTGAATACCTGCCTGACACTGTTTTATGGCTGTTTTTCATAAGTAGAAGGATTATACTCTAAAATAATGATAAAAGGAATAGTACAGTAAATACACAAACCAGTGACAGTCACTTATTGTCATTATCAAGCATTGCGACCAGTACATTGCTGTATGTGCTAAACTTCCATATGACTGACAGCATAGTTGGGTTCACAAATACGTGAGTAATGCACTTAGCTCTGACATTCCTAGGTGACAGGAACTTCTCAGCTCTATTATAATCCTAGGAGACTTTTGTCATATACGCAGTCTGTTGTTGACCAATGTCATTTTGTGGTATATGACTACGTATTACTAGAAATAGCAGTAATACCCCAATGCTCTGGGACCCAAGTTGAGTTCCTAACAAAAAACCAAGTTTCTAACTGAAAAGAGCATCCTTTGTCTGTAGCGTGAATCCTGGGACAGACATGATTCTCTCTCGGCTTGTGTTGTGAAAATCAGGCACAGCCCGGGGCCATGGTGGGGTTACCAAACAGAAGAACAGAAAGACTGCCACAGTCAGCATGACAACTGCCTACAGTCAACACCCATGAAGCCATTAAAATCCACTTAACGTGCTTATGAAAGTGATTTAAAATGATTTTCATGGATGTGAGGAAATCCGCACTTGGGCTCTTCTCTTCTCCCTCCCAAAAGATCCCTTGTGTCTAACGTGTGTGTCAGCGGGGCAGTGAGATACTTTACTCAAACGCTCCATGGACTTTTTGTTCGTTACTTTAAACTCTGTGTGTTTTCATTAAACTCCTGCCACGTTCAATTTACCACTGAAAATTGCTCAATGTCCCTAACTTCAACCATGGGCAATATTTTTTATTTCATTTCTAGTATGGGTTCAGAGTGAGGAAAGGGGTCTCTTTAATTAACTGACATGTGCCAAGCATGCCTCCAGTTTTAACGTGACCTTTTGGGAAACTGCAGAATTTCATAAGACAAAACAAAACTCTCTTAGAACAGATAATTGGGAAGAGAAATGCACAGGGCTTAACGCTCAGGAGGATGTGAGTCTGGCAATTCCACGTAAGCGCTAATGACCCTAAAATGCCCACCAACCCTTGTCTCTATCCACAGAAGCATACTTCAGCCCTGTGGCTGTGTCCTATAGGAGCAATGGCAGAATGGGGTTCCATGAGCAGGGCACAGCACAGTGCCTTCCTCAGGCTTTAGGCTAAAGCTAAAGGTGGGCATTCACTTCCCCACCTGCAGCAGGTGGACTAAACTCAGAGTCAAGGTGCTGCTTTTGTTATTCTTCATGAGCAGCTAATATTGTCTACTCCCCCCAGTGTAAAATTTTCCAAATTTTAATATCTATTCATAGATGATTCTTAGGCAGGCAGAAAAAAAATGGGAGCACAGTAACAAAGGACTGCTGAGGGCATTCATTCTGGAAGGGTCTTATTATCACACCAGGTGCTGAAAATGTATGTAGTTCTAATTGTTAGGATTTTAAACAACATTTATGAATCCAAGACAAAGTGCTTTCATGAATCCTCCACGGACAGATCCTACCCAATTTATTTACTAATTATTTACCAATTACACATGTCTCTCAGTTCCGAGTGCTTTGCTGAAGAAAGGAACAAAGATATTCAACCATATTTGTCATCATTTTGAAAAGAAATGCAAATCTCAGGTTTTCTCTGTGAGATTCAAAAGTGGTGTAAAAATGATAAGGTTGAAAGGTTTCATTCTGATTTCCGGACGTTGCTGCTAACGTATGTTCTCCCAGGTGATCGGCTGCAACTCTAAAGTGTGAGATAGTATGTGTACAGAACAGGCTGCCGGCAATGGTCCTGCCTGTAGGGAATATTCTGTTTATAAGCGGATTGCTAGAGTTTGGGGAGTTTTCCTCATGGGGATTCAACTTGAAAAGAGAGGGGGAAAAATCCTGCTCACTTCTCTTTATTTTCAGGAATCACAGTTGAACAGTGAATGGCTATTATTTCGACCTAACAGGACTCTTAGCTCCATTCATTCAACCAAGATTTATGAAGCACCTGCTAGGCTCAGCGCCCCCATGTGCTACATAGCTGGGACAGACACGGAGCTCGGAAGCTGCCTTCCAGGAACGTAGTGGGAAGGAGCCAGAGAAAAGTAAATCCAGCAAGAGAGGGATGATGCCGTAGTGCAGACAGGCACTGTGAACTCACCTCGTGTGTGTATCAGGGAAGGCTTTTGCAAAAGTTATTCATATCAGGAGTTGGAGTTGGAAGTTGGAAGGTGAGCAGGGGAGGGAGAAAGTGCCAGGTCCCGGCCAATCTGGTCAGAGGAGAGAGCCTGCAAGTGGATGTGGCTAAAGGGAGTAGGAAAGGGGGGCCCATGAGCTGGGGCCCGATCCAGGAGCATATTACGTGCTAAAATAGCAGACTACGTCCTGGGTACAACCAGGGAGGCCTGGGGCATGTAAGGAGGAGAGGAGGCCACAGGATGGAGATGAGGGTTTGGAAAGATGCCTCTCTGCTAAAGGCAGAACAGATGGTTGTGCAGGAAGAGGACCAGAGTGGATGGAGACATCTGCAAAATGAGTTCCTCATAGAAAATACTCCTTTTGCTACCAACAGTGTGGGGCTTCCACTCAATTTTTTTCTTTAAAGTATATGATAAACACTGGAAAGTAAAACCCAAGAAATTCTTTGCCCTCCAGAAACTATAAATGTCCCTGTTTCCATAAAGGAAGAGAGGCAGCACACGCACATGAAGCATAATCACATATTTTCAAGCCACTTAAATAGTACCTGCCCAAGGGCACGGTGCAGACAAGCCGGCAGCTGCAGCAGCAGGTAGCAGAGACAACTTCCTCTGCAGGAAACAGAAACCAGTCCTGAGAGCCTTAATGCTGTGTGAGCTTTGCTTGCCAAATGCGCTGCTCCACACCAAATGGTGCCATTTGCATCTGGCTTTGGATTTAAATTAACTTCTTTGACTTCAGCTGAATGTATACACTATAATCTGCGTACAGCTGAGCTTGATTAAGCAATCTGCCTGTTAGCCTTTTCACTTTTAAAATCACATTTCTGTTTCTCATCCTCTTCCTTCTTTCGACTACATTTTGAGACATCCTTCCACCTTTTTTTATACCCCTTTGAACTTTCATTTTTTGGTATAGAGGAAACCTCTCCCCAAGTTGGTCAGCACATAACGAGTACCAGCAAGTATCCAAGGGGATGTGGCACAGGCCTGAATTTTTTAGATTTTTATTTTCTATTTCTAAATTGCACTGTAGAATTTCCTATGGGCAACAAAAATTCCAAAGAGTCTATACAATTTTACTCTTCCATGTCTGATTAATTTACTTCTGAGCTAATGCCTTAAAACAATCTCCTAACAGAGTCTAACTATAATATATAAAATAGCTTCTAGAACTATCCATCTGTCAGTGTTCACTTGCAATATTAAATTATTCCAAGTTCACAACTCAGAGGCTACAAAGTTAGCTGTCAAATAAAATTAAAATCAGTTAATAAAGACAATTTTATTTTCATAGTGTGTTTTTCCACCTAAATGTTATACGGTCAGCATTATTTCTAATTAACAGGACTATATTAAACATTAAAGCATAGCATACTGGCTTTTAGTATATTTTAAAATTTATGTTCGCTTCTCTGGTTATAGTTAACTGAAAGGAAAACCTATAACATTGGATAGCTGGCAAAACTAAGGTCTTATTAGCAACTCGAGGGTAGTTAATAACAAAATATACTTCATACAGCATGCAAGTTTTAATGCTGAACAAATAGTGAACTTTTCTATTTTAATAGCACAACCGATACTTTGTTCCCGGCTAATTCTGCCTTAATTCCTAAAAATATGCTAAATTACTTAAAAGTTATTTTGTTTAAACTTTAATGTAAGCATGTGACACAAAAGCAATTTATTCTGTTATGAAAGAGAAGAGTTATTATTCTTTGATGGACAGTTACCAAAAGCAGGTACTGGAGTCTTAAAGGGTGTGGCTGCTGATATTTCCAGCTGTGGGTTATGCAGGTACAGTTGGCTTATGAAAATTCGCCAAATTACACACATGCTTTTGTACACAGTTGGCATTGACAGGGGATTTAATGATTAACTTTTCCACGTGCAAATCCCTTGGTCAAGGTGTAGGGGTGAAGAAAACAAGACAGGTAAAGTAACTGCTTAAAGCCAGGGCAAACCTGAGCTTTAGGGACTGTAGGTGTCCCAGCTTCCTTTCCATCCGTGGCTCCAAAGAGCACATTACTGGGAAAGCATGTTTAGAGAGGAAGAAGAGGGAGAAGGAAGAGTTCAGCAGTCCCTATGGAGGTTCAAAAAAGAAATAAACAAAATATGAATAAACGGAAAACAAGTGTCAGGTGGAGGGTAGTGGGGATGACATGTTTCTCTGTAACCTACTCCCCCCAAATTGCATTTGACATCACCCATTTCTGGTTTGAAGATTAAGAGAGAAATTCATCAGTGTTACTGCTTACAATGCCACATAGAGAGGTTTCAGGAGATCCTCTTATTGCCTTTTTGATTTGTAAACTGGAGATTGGCTAAGTTAGCTTCCTGTACGCCTTCTGGGGTTCCCAGAAGGTGGTTTGGGGGCATTGTCCCACAGGTTGATGAAATCTGGTATGTAGGCATACTTGGGACTAGCCTAAAATCTCCAGACTGTTGTGCTCAAGGGCATCATTCACCCCAAGCACATGGGTACTTGTGGCTGTGAGTTTCCTATGGTTAATGTTAATATCTACCTGCCATTCCACCATCACAAGCAATGGGCCACACAACTTAGTCTCTGTTTTTCCCTCTACCCGGGAGACTCTCAGTACCAAACAGAGAAAATTTTATTTTGAAGAACACAGTTGAACATACCAAGGGGTTTAACCTCATCTTTGAAAAAAAAAAAAATGTTTCCTTAGCACCAACACTGGATAAACAAGAGGACTGTATAAATACCTAAGTCATCAATCTTTATTTTCTACCCATAATATATAAAAGAATAAAAAGCAAACAAAAATACACATAACTCCCTCCCTTCAGTTCTGTTCTACACGTCCCTCTCCCCACATACACCACTGAATTGTTACTTGGGGAAAAAAATATGGGGCTTCATAGAAAATACATACCTGGGAAGCAAATAGATCAACATCGGTATGCCTGACAGTTCAGTATGGAATAATCTAAGGCATGGCCTTTGGCCAAGGTCCTACCATCTGAGTTGGGCAGGGACCTGGAGGATGGCACTGCTAATATCTGGCTGTATATTGTACCCCACACACTGGACATTCAGGGGCTGCTTACACACCATACAGGCACAATGCAGGTAACTCCCAGATCAAATGTGTAAGCCATTCACAATAAGTCCTCCACCTATGCAGACTAGCAAACCTTGGATGCCATCAAGCCTGGATTTTAAATATTTGAGAAAAATAAATAAATAACAAATAACAATACAACACTAAAAATAATGCAAGTTAGGCCAAGTGTCCTGGCTCATACCTGTAATCCTAGTACTTTGGGAAGCCAAGGTAGGAGGTTTACTTGAGGCCAGGAGTTTGATACCACACTGGGCAATATAGCTAGACCCAGTCTCCACACACATATTTTTTTTTTTTAAATTAGCTCAGTATGTGGGATTACTACTAAGGAAGCTGAGGCAGGAGGATCATTTGAGCCCAAGACTTTGATGTTGCAGGGAATTATGATGATGCCACTGCACCCTAGCACAGGTGACAGAGTGGGATCCTGTCTCAAATAAAAAAAATCATAATAGTGCAAATTTTAAAAAGTATAGAGTACAACAACTATGTACATAGCATTCATACTGTATTAAGTGTTATAAGTAATCTGAAGTTGATTTAAAAGTTTGTAGGAAGATGTGTGGAGGTTACATGTAGATACTCTGTCCTTTGATATAAGGGACTTAAGGATGTGGATTTTGGTTGCCTGAGGGAGATCTTGGAATCAATTCCAAGAGACAACTATATTTCTACATTATAAACTCACTCATCATTTTCAACACAGTGTGGTAGGTGCAAGAGGGTTCTACTTTGGGCACAACAATATTTGGGGTAAGGTGAGCCAGTTTAGTTTTGCCAGTAAAACATGCACAGGTTTCCATATTACAATTTAGGATTCTTGTAACCACTGCTTCAGAGGCACACTGTTCAATAGTCTAAAGTCTAAACCTTTCCTTTACCTACTTTTGGTTCTACATCTAACACTGGGCTTAACAGTTATGAGAGAATATTGGAAAAATTCAACCCCCCCAAATAATAATACCCCTGCTTTTTCTGCATATATATCCAACAGTGGTGCTTAGTGTATTCATAGGACATGATTATAGCATGGTGTGACATGTTTTAATTCCATGGTACAAAGTGGAGAGTGAGGCAAGAGGTAAGTATAAAAATGTATGGATTTTACTTACAGAAGCAGTCACATTATTTGAAAGCCAAACCCTTTCCTCTTTCTATCAAGTCCATTTTTCAAACTCTCCCACATCAAGTGGTTAACAAAATAACCCACTTAATGGCACCCCTCTGAATATTGTTACAACATACCAAGTATTGAGTCAGGTAAATCGCTTAATTAGTTTAACTCTCCCAGCTATTAATTTTGAACATCAGGCAGCAGAATATGTTTTTAACTATACGATGACTCAAAGGGGGACCACCTTTTGAAAAATGGAAATTACAGACCTACTTATACAGTGTGTACATATCATATACATATATTAACATATTTCTTAAAGAAACCCATGTTGTTCTTGCCCACTTCTGATTCATGTATAAATTATTTAAAATTACCTTGGGAATTAGAAAGTCTAGTATTGTTTAAAAAAAATGAAACTCAGGCTTTTTGTCCTAATTCTTTTACCTAATGTCTACAGTGGTTAAATAGGACACTATAATTCAGGGCAACTCCAAATATTCATCTACTGTCCTGGAGAGAGACTGAGTCACCTATAATATTTGGTCAACTTCAGATCGACCTAAAACATCTCCAGTAGTTCAGCCTCTTTTGTAGCAGCAAAGAGCTAAAAAATACATTGGATTTCAGTCATCAGCCCAGGGCCAGGTACCCTGAGAGGCCTAGGTCAGGAGATAGTCTCAACAGTCAACCATATTCTGCAAACCCAGAGGTACCCTGAAGATGTGACATTAGAAGTGCATTTACAAATATGACACTCACACATGTATAAATGCAGAAATACAAGTATGCTTTTCCCTATCGATTCTTATTTATAATAAATTAAAAGAAATGTTTAAACCTTAAGCAATTTTGTTAGCTTGCCACAAGCCACATATACTTTGGAACACAACATTCACTCAGAGATAGGTAATACAGGACAAAAGAATGTTCTTTCAATCACCAGGACTGGGCTCTCCTCCTGACTTTGTTATCCAGCAGCTATCATCCCAATAGTTAATGCTCAAGTGTCCCCAATTCAAGCTCCTACTCCTAACCACAGATGTAACAATGCACTGATGTGGGAGCTTACCCCTCCTGCCCTCGAGTGTGTACACACGAGTGCGGGCACAAGTGCATTCTTTTCTCATGTGGGAATTTCTAGTGGAATACAGTTTCCCCAATTTAAAAATACAATTTATATAGCACAATCCTTCTTCTAGTAGTAAAAACAAATACATTCATTTACTCATAGGCCTCTATTTCCATTTTGTAATTGGGTAAACTCTACCATTTAGAAAAATGAATCCTATGTTAACTGTACTTTTTCCTACCCATTTGTGGTTAGTGGTACCAATAGAAGTTTTCAGCACATAATGATATACTTAAATTTCAGAAAAGTCATCACTACACTTTCAAGAAAGCTGCTTTTCAAGTTTATTTCTAAATAACGAATGCTATTGGATTATCTGAGACTTACCTTTTCCCAAATTAAATTTATAGCCAAGTCATTTTAGAAACCACAACAATTACCAACATGCAAGAACCTCTCTTTGAAACATTTGTATAATGTGAATGTGGAAAGCCAATTGCTTTAAATTTAATAAAGCATTTTCCTCTCAGGCTCAAATTGTGGAAGCAGCCTAGAGTAGAACTTAATGTGTGAATTAAAAAACTTCTGGAGGGTGGCGCCTGTGGCTCAAAGGAGTAGGGCGCTGCCCCATGTACTGGAGGTGGTGGGTTTAAACCCAGCCCTGGCCAAAAACTGCCAAAAAAAAAAAAAAAAACCTTCTGGAAACTGAGGCTTATAATCAAGATACTGTAGGATTTTCCTTCACAGTGTATTCTCTGATGCTTTAGCCAATTTATAGTATTTTTAAATGTCCCAAGAGACCACTTTGTGAGCATGCTTTCTTCACCAACCCAAGATCTCAAGGCAGATGGATAATTTTCTTGCAGCCAGAATTTTTCCTTGGATATGCCACACTTCATATCAGCCTAAACTGCATTCTAATACTGACAGCATGAATGTTCCAAATTGCGCGCCCCATTTTCAAGTTGCAGCTCAAGCCTTCTGCTTCCAGGTTCTGATGAGCACATGCTTTCTGCTCTCCGGCCATCGCCTCCCATCCAGGGGGCTCAGTTTGGTTTAAGGACGGGAAAGGCCGCAGCAGCCACAGTTGCCCTCTGATCCCACACAAGGCTAAGAGTAGTCATTCCTCTGTGCAGTGATTTTCAATTGGTGTGCCGCAAAAATTTTTAAAAATTATTAATTAAATTATTTTTGAAAGAAGTTCAAATCACAGTAAGTACATTCCTTTATTTTCATTTTTTTTGATCAACATAATTTACGTGTGCTGTGGAAGTTTAATTATAGGTTCAAGTGTGCCGTGAGATTTAAAAAAAGTGAAAAACACTGATGCAGGGGATCTCAGTCAAACAGCACGGGCTTTGGACACTCAGACCCAGGCTCAAATCCCAGCTCTGTCAAGACACCTCATCTTTCCACGGTTCAGTCTTTTCATCTGCAAATTGAGTATAATAATACCTCCCAGGGTTGTGGCTAAAGTGTACTTTGATAATCTATGCAAAGCAAAGGGCAGGGTATGGTGCCCAATAAGTGCAAATCAGTTGCTATTATTATTCTTAGAATTGCTACTGTCTCCTGGGGCTGCTGGGAAATTAGCGTTTAAGTATGCCAGAATATACAATTATCAATTTTGTCAAATCCCAGGTCCAGAAGACACGGTGGAGAGGATTTAGTCTAAGCCTTCCTTTTCAGCCCTAGACAGTGAGGTCTGGTGTGCCCAAGACTTCCTCCAGTGATGGCCGCTGCAGGGGCACCAACCAAGAGCTTTTGTTTGCCACTTCGTTCTCTAAGAAAGTCCTGTGCAAAGCTATAAACTCAGTCCTCATACCCTTTTATCTTTTTAGAGTTACTGGTCTCTCTTGAATTTGGACTTCTTTCCTGGAGAAGACCACAGGGGGCAGCAGAAGCCAAGAGGGCACAGAACAGTTTTGTGGCGATAGCATTCCCACAGAGGGCAGCATGCCCATTTCCATCCATAGAGCCATTCCTCCCCAACCCAGGAAGCACTTGGTATGTGGGGAAGCCAGGGACCTGCAGGTGGCCCCATGAAGATTGAAGTCCCAGAACTGCCGAGATCAAGTGGCTAGGCTGGTGCTAGACCAGATCACCCACTCTTACAAAACCTTAGGGCTGCTCAGTACATAGCTGATGCCCTTTAAATGGATTTCACTCATGGACTGGGTAGGTTACAAGTTTTATGAACTGCAACTGTTCCCCATAAGTTTGATGGGGCTGAGAATTTTAGATTAGGGTAAAGTTTAGATATGGGAAAAGGCTTAACAAATCCATGTTTCTCTAACAACTTTTGCCTTTGCACTGTACTTTACAAATAAGTCTCTTAAAAGTAGGAAAGACAGATTTCAGAACAACAGCACCTATATTAAATCGAAAACATGGCAATCCATTAACAATAGCCAGTCATCTACACACCATTCAGTCCCTGCCACTGGCATCAACAATTGGTGTTGAGAACATTGAAAATTTCTGTGCAAAGGCACATATCCGCTTCCCTTTCACTTTCCAAATTAGTACAGTTTTTCTTTTATAGTCATTTGTGAATTTCATCTCAATGTTTTTTATCGTTTTTTCCTTAGGATGAGCTGTTAGCTTTTGATGATTAAAAATATCAAAACTTAACAAACACTTGCCAGGAGGGCCCTATCTCTTTTTCTTAGACATTTATGCAAGTCAAATAAAGTACTTAATTTAATGTAAGCAATTAAATTTTGAGATCATATTGCAGAAGGTCCAGGAGAGGGAAAAACACAGGAATCTGATCAGAATAACACAATATACTTAGAAAGAAAATACATTTCGAAAAAAGACTGTCCCTATTATCATGCATAAGATATTTTTATTCAAAGTATCATGAATGAGGCAGCAAATCTGCAAATTAATTAAGAGTTTCCCAGAGGACAAATATCTCCAAGTTTTTGGAAAGGAACCCATCATTTATTTACCCACGCAGGAGCTGCAGAAGCCTATAAATGAGTTTGTCATTTCAGGGAAGATTTAAGCACTTGAGAAATGCTCGGATAAATTCTAGACCCAGAGGATAAAATTTTAGTCAGTATCAGTGTAAGCAATAGACCAGAGACTCACATACTTAAATCACCTGAGAAAGAGAAGAACTGGGGGGGGGGGGGACACTCCAGAAATAAGCAGGTACAAGAACTTTTCAGCAGCCCATTCACTATTTAACCAATCCGACTACTGGAATGGCCACAACTCCCTAGACTTCTACTTCTCTCTTCACTCCATAGAGTAACCCCTTTCCCTCTTAATTATACTCATCAGAAACTCAGCACAAAATGCTTTCCCTTTCCTGCAGAATGAATCATCCACATATTTTCTGATATTAAGTAACTTAGTCTTGAATCCACCAGGTTAAAAACCCTCAAATTCTTTATCTTTGCTTCCTAGGTAGTGTGCACCACATATTAAACTCATCAAATGCTAGTCTCTGCTCTGAACTCTCACCAAGAGTATCATCAGTCTCTCTAAGTTGGGCAGCTCAGAACTCCACTTAGAGTGATGGAGGCTCCTATCACAGTCTCAAGAACAGCTTCAACTTGCAACTCTAGAATCTTTAACTGCACCAAACAAAAAGGTAAGATGCTACAACTTATATCTATTGCAATAAGAATCAGATTCTGAGTGCACTTTTTAACCTCCTTATAAAATTCAAGGAAATTCACTTATTAAATTTTGCTCAGTTTAGAGCACAATATCCATTCACCTCTATCAAGTTTTTCCAATGAATTAGTACAAAATGCAAGTCTTCCAGCGCTGTAAAAATAGCTGTTGTCAGTTCCAGAAAAATGGGAGAGTGGATAAAAATAGGTTCAAGGCCATATAATGTTTTTTCATTCAAAAGGAGCATAAACCCTAAATTTGCAACAACAGAGTGATTATAGACTTACTTTATTGGAATTCTTCCTTAGTCATAAACTGTATTTCAAACTTGCAAAAATGTTGACCAACATTTCAAAGAAATGTAAGCATCTAAGAACTCGAATAGGGCTTTTCAAATGTGCCGAAAGTACTTCAAACACACACACACACCCCGCAAACCCAGCCCAGTTAGCCAGCGGGGTGGGGAACCCACATGCCCCTTCATGGTTAAAACAGCAGTGGTACAAGAGACAAAGATTTCGACCAAATATGGTTTGCCTCTCGGCAAATTTTCGGCATGGCCAATAAAAATAAGTTCACAAAAATCCAGTCAAGCATTACTTTTCCCCAAAAAGTGCTTCTCAGATTACAAAACAGCTTTCAAAGTTCAGCCTGACAAAACAAATATGGTACTAGGAGGAGAGTCCTGGAAGGCAATCACAAAAAGTCTCATTTAAATTCCTGGAAAGCACAGCTTCTCCAAACACAGCTATTCAGCTCTCTGGAAGGCATCACTGGGTGCAAACCGTGAGTGTAACTTCTCCCGGTCCCGCAGCACCCGCACGGTCAAACCCGAAGGAGCAGGATGTCACATTCCCGACTCCAAAGAATGAATCGAATACCCACTCTGTGCACGGTGGAAAGTAAAACAACCCAAAAGGAGAGTGTTCTCCCTGTCCAGGGCATAAGAATTAACACTTGGGTATTTAGGATTTTATAGTTCCCCACTGCCCTAAACATTACAGCTACCGAGAACCAGAAATCAATAGAACACACTTTTTGTGATTTAAGAAGTGCAGTTTTGCATGGGAGTGGGCTGGAAAAAGACAAATAAAAAGCTTCACTCCCTCCCAGAGCCTAAATAGAATGAAATAAAAGATCACCGTTACTCCTCAGCCACAGTCCGTCTGTCCTTAAAGCGCAAGCCTTCGGGCACTCTCGCCCTTTCCAGAATTTCCTGCTTCTTCTCAAACCACCTTCAGCATCCCCCACACTCGGGTCTGGTCCCTTTTCTCCAAGTAGAACTCAGCTCTGAACAGATACCCCAGCAAGACGTCGCCTACCCTTCCCCCGTGCGCTCCCTTACCAGCCTTCTCCCTACGCTGCGCCCCGAAGCGCACAACACCGCGGTGCTCTGCGCTCCCCTGGCCGCACAGCGCTGGACTCCGAGATGTGCGTGTCACATTTTATTCCCCGGCAGCCGCTCGGGTGCGCGCGCCACGCGCTCCCACACTCACACGTACGCCCGCTCGAGCGGGGATTCCGGGCCGGGGGCGCCAAACGCGCGCTGCAGAACTTGGGGGCTGCGGCCGCCGAACGCGCGGCTGGAGTCCTCCTCGTGCCACTCCGGGGGCTCAGAGCGATCCCACGCTTGCGTCCCGGGCGGCCTGTGGGATCACCTCCCTGGGGCTGGCGCTGCTTCTCGCCTGCAGCAGCTGCAGGAGCGGGCGGCGGGGCGCGGTGGGCGGCTCGGCCTCGGAGCCGGCGCGAGGCTGCGCTTAGCCTCGCGCCGCGCGCTTCATTGTTCTGGGCAACGCCGCGGCGGCGGCGCCAGAGGCGCGGGTGGCTGGAGGGACCGCGGGCCGGAGCTCCGGGGCGAGGAGGTGGCTCCCGGCCCCCGCAACCGAGACTGCGCGGCTCCCCAACCCCGAGCCCCGCGCCCCGGGGTTCCTACCCTCTCGGTCGCTTCTCGCCTCCCCCCTCTCGGCTCACCTAGCGGGTGGGCGCCGAACCCTGGGAAGTTGCGCTGCCCCTCCCCGCGCCCCCGGCCCGGCAGCTCAGCCCGTGGGCCAGCGCAGGCGGGGCGCTCCCCGGCTGCTCGCAGAGCCCTGCCCCTGGCAGAGAGTGATTGCAGACTTGGGCTGCGTAGGGCGGTGCGGGGCGGCGCGGCTGCCTAAACAGGCAGGTTGCTCCCGGCCGCCGCCTCTATCCAGCCCTTGCTCCTCCGAGGGTTACCTGCACAGTGACCGCCTGGTACCCCGGGGCACTCGGGTCCCTTTTGGCGGCAGGGATGCAGGAATGCTAACTAACAGACTGTGGCTGGCGGGGAGGGTAGTGCGAGCGCCCGGCCCCGCGGAAGTGAGTCTTTGTGTACTCCGCTGGCACACACACCCTCCTGCGGCGACGAAGGCCAGGGCTACCTGCGCACCAAGCAGCGCCCGCCAGCCGGCTGGGTGGGGCGCGGGGCAGCGTAGCATCCTCCCAGCCCCACTCCCTCTCTTTGTTCCTCCGGCTCGGCCAGGCTCCACGCTGCGGAGTGGCCTTTGCCCTCGGAGCTTCTCCAAGGAGTTCCTCGGGTCTGGGATGGAGTTAGGAGCGGGCCACCTTCCATTTGGGAAGGGTCGTTCACGAAGTGGGGTGAGGGAGCCTCTTGGAGGTCGCCACCTGCCGGCCCTTCCACACAGCCGGACCCCAGCCCAGAGAGATACCGGAAAGTTATTGGGACCACAGCGCCCGGGGCACGTGGTGAACTGGCCCCGAGAGCCGGTGGCGGCAGTGGGCCCAGCAGCTGGAGACCCCGGGCGGGGCCGCAGAGAGGAGCAGATCGGGTGTCAGTCTGCTCGCGTGCGGAATGTCCATTTGTCACCGCGGCCTTGCGTTTTATCCAGGCGGCTGCAGCTGGTCCCAGGACCGGAGACCGCGCTGCCCTTTGTTTGCTGGTAAACACTCTCCTCTGAACTTCAACGTGGCTCCCGGCGCGCGCCTGTGGCCGTGGTGCGCCCGGTTCCCCGTTCCACACCCTACGCCGGTTTTTGTGGAGACCCAGAGAGCTGATCAGGAGTGAGGGACCCCAGGTTGAGCAAGCTTGAGATGGGCGATATTGCTACCTAGCGCCTTTCTCAGAAGGACTGCTTACTGATTTGCCACGGACCGCACCCCTCGGACGCTGCAGAGAGGAACATTTTACAGACACAGATCTTTCACTATTTATGTAAAGTCGTTTAACTAATTGAGGCTTAAAAACAAATACTAGACCAGTCACCCAATTCATTCAGCAGAGTGCCTGCTTTGTGCCTAGGACTCGGAGCTAGACAGTAGGCGTGCAAAACTCCCTCAAAGAGTTTACAGAAATTTAAAACAACACAGGAATTAAACTAAAACCGACTGGCTGAAATGCATTGTACTCGAAACAAAAGTGTGGCCCTAAACCGCTTATTCAGTATTTTTCCAGTTGTATTAACTGTTTCTGACACTTGGAATTATGCAGAACTGGCTGAATGAACAATGTATCACGCAGTTTTGGGGGGGAGGGGATAAAAAAAACCTGTATTCTGTAATGGGAAATACATATAGTGTGGCTATAAGTGACTGGCAACTGGGGGATGGAGGTGGGAGAAAGGAATAATGCAGAAAGACCTGCTGCTCCCTTAACAGCAGTGAGGAGCAGGGTGCAAAACTCCATGAGTCTCTCTGGGTTTTTTTTTTTTTTCCTTTTGTGTAATGGATGTAATAGCAGCTACCTTCAAGGTTTATTGTAAGAAGTGGAGATAATGTGTTAAAAGTTTCTTCTCCTGGTCCCTGAAATGTGATATCTAATACATTGTAGTAATTAATATATGATAGAAATCATTATTAGAACATTTTGCCATACAAGGGAAAAATATAGAGACTTCTTATGGTGTTTCTGTATTTTATACACTTCTGTTCTTTTGCATAAAGCTTGCCAAAGTTGATGTCTTTACTACCGTAGAGACATTTTAATAAGTGAGAGTGACTGAATAACGATTAGCTTTAGGATTGTAGGAAAATTATCATCTTAAGGCAAATATGCAAATAACCATTGTAAAATTTTAAGTGGATTGACTTTATTACTTATGGTCAAAGTAGTAAACAAATGCATTTAAACTGACTTAATCTATTGCCTCCCAAAGAACTTGTAAAGGCAGTTCATATAAGTAATATATAAACCGATGATTATTTCTGTCGAAGTGCAATGGTAAATAAAATATTGTGGCATCTTTTAGTTTAATTGCTCTGAAGAGCCCCAAATAGGGTCAGATAATTTAATTTTTTTGTTGTTCTGTAGATGCAGGAGGAATTCCTGAGCTCCTCTGGCCCTATGGTATTGCAGTCCTTAAAAACAACAACACCACGTTAAACTTATAAATTGTACAAAGAGGAAGCATGCAGACATCCACTGGCTGTTATCCATTTGCTTATAGTAACCCATTCTTTTCTATTTTTTACTTTTAAAACTTGGGGTTTCTTCACTATCTTTTTTCTTCTTATTTTAGAGAAGAAGAGATAGAATCTTGCAATATTGCCCACCATGGTCTCTAACTCCTGAGCTCTAGCGATTCTCCAATTTGGCTGGGAGCCAAAGGGCCAGGTTCCTTTTTCTTACCCATTCTTGATCCAACAACTAAGTTTTTACAGGGAAAATTCCTTCCAGTTTCACAAACTAAAGGACATCATTGAGAAGCAGCCCAGGTGTGAAGCTCCGTTTCCCAGCTGAGAAGCATTTCTGGTGGACCCAGATAAAGAACGAATATTTAATAACTGCATCATTGCTGAAGCGCTTTTTTTTTCCATTTGACTATTGTTTGCACAAACAATCTCATTCCCATTCGTTGTGCTATTCAACTTTCACAATGAACATTTAGATTATTTAATAGATGAGGAAACTGTGAGCTGATCAATATTTTTGGGATCATTTTCTCTGAACATAATGCCTTCCAGTTCTGATTGACCGGAGATTTTCATTCTGCAGCATTGCGAAAACACAATGACTTTTTCCCTTGCTGGAGAAGTCAGTACCTCAGGGAGGAAAATAACCTATCTCTGGGTTCTTCTTACTTAGGCAGTGAAACAAATTCATATGTGGCAAGTCAGGGTAAAAAATGAATTTCAGATCCTTGCTTTTTTGGAACCCATTATACACTGCTAAGATTGGGTAGAAACATTTGTTTCCTAGCCAACCGACAGATTAAAAAAAAAAAAAACTCATTCAGAGTCTTTAGAAATGTTGAAGAAATAGACCACCATTAAGAAAAAACAGCCTCAGGAATCTGGGTATGTGTAGGGGCCAAAGTCCCAGACAGCAGGATTTTTTCCCTATCAATATTTTCATATGGTGAGAAAAAATTTTTTTTAGTATCATCTACAAGAAAGATGCCATTTTCACTATCAACTCTAGGAGAAATGACACTGAAATGCAGTTGGTTGCCTTAGGCTTGCTGCCATCTTTCCTGGTGCCTGGGCTCCAGCTGAGGAAACAGAGGCCAGGTGCAGGCAGCGGGTCACAGGCTGACCTCAGACTGGCAGAGAGCACCACCAAACAAAGCAAGAGAAAAACACAGCAGTGGGGGGAAGAAGTTTTCCTTTTCTAACCTTCTTCTTGCAGCCCACAATCCAGAGTTAAAATCACTGAGCTGAGAACTGGGAGATCTGGGATTTAGTTCTGACCTTCTGCTGTAGTGAGGGTGTTTGACAAGCTCTCTGGGCCTCAACAGCCTCATCAGCAATATCACTAAAAGGCCATCTGATAGCTGCCTAGGAGAATCCGAGCTCACATTGCATGCTGGCAAACATTCACAAAGGCACAGTACTTCACAGTTTATGTGAAGACTTTTCTATTCATTATCCTATTGGATTTCTCCACACTCTGAATGATGAAGTGGAGGTATGAGGGTAATGAGAACAAGGGTTTAAGAGCCAGGTGGAGGTGACCCTGCCTGTTCTCATTGTATGATGATAATAATTACATCTAATTGCTACTAATTCAAGGCCTACGTTCTAAGTTCTTTGTAAATATTAACTCATTTAATCCTCATCGTAAGCTTTTACTTTAACCTTTATTATTTTTAACTTTTTTGTAATAATTTCACACTTACAGAAAAATTTCATAAATCTGTCCAGATTCCACAAATATCCACAACTTGTTTGTTTTTACCATTCCTAGACAATTTATGTTTTTTCTCTGATCTGTTAAAAAGCTGCATAACATCATACCCCTTTAACAGTAAAGACTTCGTTTTGTATTTCCTAAGTACCGGGACATTCTTTTATATAACCAGAGTGCAATTATCATAATTAGGGAAATGGCATTGATACAGTACTGTCAGCTAATCTCGGGTTTTATCAAACTTTCACCAGTTGTCCCAGTAAAATGTCCTTAATGACAAAAACAAAAACATTCCATCCAGATTGGACCCAGGATCATCTGCTACAGTGAGCTGGCCTATCTCTTTAGTCTCTATAACCCGAAACACTTCCTGGGAGGACTTGTGCTGCATGACCTGAACATTTCTGCAGAATTCTGATATTAGTTTTGGTAAATCTCCGTCAATTTGGGCTTGTCTGTTGTTGCCCCGTAAGTAGAGTTAAATTCACATTATACCTTTTTTTCTTTTACCCTTTTTTTTTAAAAAAAAAATGCAGCATTGCCAACTTTACTAAACAAAAATAATAGGTAAAGTCAAATAGGCACTTAAATTAAGAGAAAAACTGACTAGAAGAAATTCATCTTAAACACCCTGCAGTAACCTACTTGCAGGTGCATTTAACTGAGCTCTGTAACTGTGACGAACACAGCTCACGTGCAGGTATAGATCTGTACAGTTTCCAAGTGCTACCTTAGACTTCCTCAATATGACCTTTTATACACATTAACTTTGAGGACGATTTCATGGAATATTTCAGGGATACATCATTTTTGTTGATCTTTTGGAAGAAATTATCTGAATTGAAGAATATACTCATGAATCATGTAATGAACCCAGCCCAGACTGTGCTGGACACCAAATCTCCTTTTTTTAGACATTGGACAGGTTTTGGGTACTTGTTTGGAAGTTTCTCTGGGCAACACGACACACATACCAGTGCATAGTAGATCTGCTTGGGGGCCATTGTGCAGGTGCACAGGAGAGCAGGGTAGGAGAGGGTGCAATGACTCATTGTTATTTTTTTTTACTTTTTGACCAGGCCACACCACAAGGTGTCATCCTCCTGAGTGCATCATCTTAGAAGATCCATTGTGTTTATTTGTTTGAATTCTGGATAAAGGTTAACTTGGATAACTTGGATAAAGTAGAACCCACCCATTTTCCCCACTGTGAGGTTACTAGTCATCTTTTTTCTACCTAGAACAGGGGTCCCCAAACTTTTTAAACAGGAGGCTAGTTCACTGTCCCTCAGACTGTTGGAGGGCCAGACTGCAGGACCTGGGATGAGTCGGCTGCTAAGCAGAACAGGTAGCAGCGGCACAAACCCCTGGCAGGCCGGATAAATGTCCTTGGCGGGCATCATGTGGCCCAAAGGCCATAGTTTGAGGATGCCTGACTTAGAAGGTAATTAATATGGACATACTTTCAGGCTGTCTATCCTCAGATTTTTCACTCACTAGTTTTAGCTTCTATTCACGATTACACCTGCCACACTGATGATTTTCCGTTCCATTATTCCCCTACACTCAACAGTTGGCATCCTGCCATAAGGAAGAGTGTTTTCTTCTCCTCTGCTGATATCACAAAAAACTTTTGATGCAAGTGTTTTTGCCACCCTCCTCTAAAGAAGACGAAACTGCAAAATTGCAGAGGAAGGAAGTTGCCCTGGGTCACCTGCCTAGTAATTACAAGTAACCTGGACAAGATAATAACTCTGAACTTCTTCCACCATCTGTGAAATGAGAATAATAATGTCAGACATAAAGTTGTCCAGAGGGTTAAATGAAATAACGACTTCAGAGTGCCTCCCCCAATTGAACTTACGGTAATTATTCAATAAACAGTAGCTGTTATTAAAAGGATGGGAGTGAGTCTGTTTTGCAGATGAGGAAATCTGGTTAGAGAGTGTAAGAGAGGTGCATAGGACCATTTGCTACCAAGG
Source organism: Galagoides demidoff (assembly GCA_963574575.1). Classification (NCBI taxonomy): domain Eukaryota; kingdom Metazoa; phylum Chordata; class Mammalia; order Primates; family Galagidae; genus Galagoides; species Galagoides demidoff. The sequence continues at coordinate 74,451 of CAUYQV010077871.1, forward strand.
AATGTTCTGGTTCCTAATCCATTCCTTCAGTAACTACTTGTTGAGTGCCAGTTACCTGCCAGGTGCAGTTCTAGGATCAATGGATAGAGAAGTCAGTGACAGAACAGGTGTTTGCTCTTACTACCTTATATTCTTCCCAGGTGAGAGAGTAGACCAAATATGCCCTAACCGATCACACAGAGGACCCATTTTTACCTAGCCCCTGAAGCTAACTAGGACACGCACCCGAACCCTCTTTTCTCCACAAAGCTTTCCCACTCCTCTGCTTTCCTTTGAGTCTCTGCCAGACACAAGTGATGGTGACCAACTCCCTTGTGATGACAAGCTCTGAACAAATAGCCTTTGTTTGTTCTTATTTGAGTGGTCTCTGTTTATTTCTACTGAGAGAGAAGGAAGGCTGATCAGAGAGTTCCCAGAAGGACACCTAATTTCATTCCACATCTTTGGGAAGATTTGGAGATGGACTGGAGACTAATCAAGAAATCTCCACTTTACAAGTAGTCCTGAGAGAACAGCCTATATGTGATGTTTTTTGATTACCTTTTCAAAGGCCTCTCCCTAACAAGCTAGCAATATAATTAATTAAAACAAACCTCAACATCTGGGTAATTTTTCCCTTGATTAGCCCTGCAATTTGTTATACATCTCTCACAAAACACTGATGACTGTAAGGTGAGGCAGCCTGTACTGACACAAAATTACAGTGGAGTTAAAAACACCATCCCATTTTAGAAGTCTAAACCCTACGGCAATTTACATTTTTTGCAGTCAATGATAGAAATGATACAAAATAGCTTTAGTTATAGAAACTAATGGATAATAATAACCCTAATTTAAAAGACATCAGAAGCATGAATACAAAGTGAAAACTTTGGACGGATTTTTTTTTTTAAACCTTACACAGATTTTTAAAAGAAGTGCTAAGTATCTGATACTCCTCTTGTTCAGCCCAAGTTATTTTCTCTAACATGTTTCTAGGACTTCTCTAGCACAGTTTAAAATCAATATACGTTTCCCAGGAGTATACTTATGTGATTGGGATTGATCGTAAATTGTATATTAAATAGCACCACTTAGAGGGCCACACATTTCTTAATTCAATAATCAACCAAAATAAAAAAAAAGTGAACTGTATTCTATTACTTGCAAGAAATAATTTTTAAATTTTTGAGTGGCTCAGCTAAGGGAATTCTCTTGTGACACGTAAAAATATTATAGAGTGACAGAATCAATCTCTTATGCCCTTTTAGTTCAGCTGTCACTTATAGTGGTTGTATTGATGAGACACAATGAATACTTTGTTCTGAAAGGTTAGCACTTTTTAAAATATGCCTTTTTTCCCTACATGGATTGTGGAGGACTCGCCTATTTGTTGAGTCACTGAGAAATGATAAGAGGAAAAATACCTACAAACGGAGCATTTAACTTATTGAAAAGTTTTTGTTGAAACTTCAATTATTTTGTTGAAAATAGTTATATTCATGGAAGAGCATTCTTGAAGATGTATCTCAGAGGAGTCAGCACAGGTTGTGGGCAGCCCGGTGGGGTGTTTTGGCATCTTCTTGTATGAAAGACCCCCAGGCCAGGGACCCCTCAGAAAAAGTCTCTGATGTCAGAAGTATCCTTTTCTGTAAGATAATACTACATGCCATTTGCCTGGTTCCCTCTCCCTCACGCGTGTACACGGGAGGTTTCATGAGACTCTGCGGCATGTGAAATTGCAGCAGAGTGAATTCACAGATCTCTTAACCCCGACATTAAGGCAATTTGCAAAGAATGAGACAATGTGATTCCTCTGGCTAGATTTTTAAAAAAAATATTTTACTTTTCCACCAAAATATGTGATTTCCAGTTAACATGTACAGAAGTTCCCCCTTATCTTCAGTTTCACTTCCTCAAGTTTTAGTTACCTGTTGTCAATCACTGTCTGAAAATATTCAGTTGATAATTCTAGAAATAGTTCCTAAGTTGTCAATTAGGCACATTTTGAGCAGTGTGATGACCGGCCTGTTTCTCCTTGGATGTGAATCCTCCCTTTGTCCAGTGGCTCCACGCCGCCCCCTTCACCTGCCTCTTAGCCACCCGGTAGCCTCCTGGGCGATCAGCTGGCTGTCAAGGTGTCGCAGTGCGTGTGTTCAGCAGCTTGTGTTTTACTTCACAGTGGCCCCAAACAGCAAGAGAAGTGAAGCTGGTAATTTAGATATGCCAAAGAGAAGCTGGAAAGTGCTTCCTTTAAATGAAAAGGTGAAAGTGTAAAACTTATAGTAAGGAGAGAAAAAAATGGCATGCTGAGATTGCTGTGATCAATGGTGAGAATAAATCTATGCATAAAATTATAACGAGGAATAAAAATTGGTGTTAGCTTTACTGTCACACTTCGGACTATAAAAGTTAGGACCATATTGCAGGGGATAAGGGCTTAGATAAGATAAAAAGGCCATTAAATTTGAGGGTAGAAGACATAAACAGAAACATAGTCTAATGGATGGTCACTGGGTGAGATGTATCTGTGGTTCCAGGACTTGGAATGTATCTCCTACGGATAAGCAGGAGACCAATAAAATAGCTTATTATTATTATTAGTAAAACTCTGTCACCTGGGTAGAGTAGCCTGGCATCATTGTAGTTCACAGCAACCTCAAACTCTTAGGCTTGGGCCATCCTCTTGCCTCAGTTATTATTGTTATTTTTAAGTGAATTAAGATTTTTGCTAATTTCTCATTTTTATTTTACTTTATTTTTTAGTGTCCCCCTCTGTCACTGGAGCAGGAGTGGAGTGGTGTAATCATAGCTCATTACCGTCTTCAATGCCCGGCTTAAGTGATCCTTCTGTCTCAGCCTTCCTAGTAGCTGGGACTACAGGTGCCTGCCATCATGCTTGTCTAATTTTTCTATTTTCAGTAGAGATGGGGTCTCCCTGTGATGCCCAGGCTGGTTTTGAACTCCTGCCCCCAGGCGATCCTTCCACCTTGACATCCCAAGGTGCCAGTATTATGGGCTTGAGACACCATACCTGGCCCTGGTTTTAATTTCAAGTACAGTAACTATGAATGAATATATATTAAAAAAATAAAAGTTCTTTGGTATCCTCAGTGGTTTTTAAGGGTGGAAAGAAATCCTGAGGTGGTAAAGTTGTAGAACTACTGTACTAGAGCGTTGAGCACATTTAACCATGAGAATATTCAAAAATGGGGTGTGGATGCCCAGCTCTTCAACGAAGGCCTGCAAGCCCCAGGTCTCTAATCGATCTCCAATCTAATCATGGAAAACTTTTCTCTTTCTGCTTTTTTCTCGGGGTTGCAGGCAGTGGCTGCCCCCTTCACTTGCTCCTGGGCCCACTGCCCTCTGCCCCTGAGCTTAACTTCTCCTCCTTCCCATCACACCTTAAATCTCCTTTTTCTCAGGGAAAACTTACCGACTTGCTGATTCCTCAGACAATGCTGAGTTCTTTTTAAATACACCGCCATGGCTCGTGCTTTTTGTTGCATTTAAAGAAAACTGTGAAAACATTCAGCAAATATTTATTGAGGGTCTTCTCCATGTCCGGACCTGTCTCAGTGGCAGGGAAACATTAGCGAAAAACACAACCAAACCTGCCTGACCTCACGCGGCTGCCATTCTGGTACCTATCAGCAAATAAATATACCAATTCCACAGTCCAGCAGATGACAGTGAGAGCAGCGGAGAGAAGTAAGACAGGGAGGGGAGACAGAAAATGTTGCTGTTTTTGAAGGGAAATCCTTGCCAAGAAGGTGAATGAGCACGACCTGATCAGAGTGGCCCCAGGACAGCGGGAGCAGAGGAGCAGCAATGGTAACAGCTGCTAGCTATTCATTAAATATAAGGAAGTACATACTTTTAGAGTATAACTAAATGCATTCTTCGGCATTTCTGCCCCCTGCTTGAATCAATATGAGAGAGGATGTGACCTGTGACGCTCCACGCAGTGCAAATACACGTTGCGTGAATGCCCATTGGTCAGCACTAGCTCCGCCTCTTCACCTCAGTTACAACAGTAGCTTTGGACTGTTTTTTTTTTTAATTAAATCATAGCTGTGTAAATTAATGCAATCATGGGGTACAATGTGCTGGCTTTATATATAATTTGAAATATTTTCATCAAACTGGTTAACATAGCCTTCATGGCATTTTCTTAGTTATTGTGTTAAGACATTTATATTCTACATTTAGTAAGTTTCACATGTACCCTTGTAAGATGCGGTGCGTCCCATCAATTACCCTCCCTCCACCCACCCTCCCCCCCCACCTCTCCCCTTTCCCCATATTCTTGGGCTATAATTGGGTTATAGCTTTCATATGAAAGCTATAAATTAGTTTCATAGAAGGGCTGAGTACATTGGATAGAGAGCTGTCTTTTTAGACATCTTTGAACACATTCCCTTCCTTCATGGCTCCTCCCTTCTTGGCTCTCTGATGCTCTCATTTCAGAGTGGCTTACTGCCACCTATAGGACACAGTCAAGGTCTTTACCTGATACACAGTGACCTCTGTGATCTGGCCCCTGGTCACTGCTCTGGACTCTCAGTAACCAGATGGCACCCTTACACCCTACTGACACAGCTGGCCTCTAGTACATCCTGTGCTTTCGTTCTGAGCTCCAAGGGCCCTTATTATTTGGGAAATGATCCTAGGAGGCAGGCTTGAGAGAGTGGGGAGCATGAGACAGGGGAGGGGCAATGGCCGGTCTGTAAACGTGCACAGTCACCACTGAAGGCCAGGGCTCCAGATTCCAGACCTGGGAGGCAGATATAATGCCCCTGCTCAGTGGCATCTCCAAAGGATGGGTGGTGGGGGTGGGTATCTACTAGCTTCCTGTCCCTTTATCCATTGAGGGATACCTCTGGGTGAAATCTCACCCAACTTGCAGGCCTGGCTTGCAAGAGGACCCGGGGCATAAATCAGAAAGGTGTGTGGTGCTGCTTGAGGTGGGCTATTGAGTCTGAGCCCATTGCAGCTGAAGCTGGAATAAAAAGTAGACCCATTGGAATTTCCTCTGCCTACAATGACCTTCCTCATTTTAGAGGCAGAGCTGCAGGCAAGATCCAGGCTTGCTCTCACTCACCTTTAAGACTCCCTGAACTGTCAGCTCCTTCCAGAATTCCTGCCTGAAAGACTTACCAAAGCAGGGGCTGTCTCCTTAGCACTTGGGACCATTACAGAGCTGAGGTCTGGCTTCCCTTCTGTGGACACCAATCCCCAAAGCTCATGTTTATCCAGGTCCTACAATTTTATTTTAATTACCACTTAAGCAGTGTTTATTCTATTGCCAGGTATTTTTCTAAACACTTTATAAATTTTAACTCATTTAATTCCTCCAAAAACCTTATAGGCTAAGTGTAATTATGCTCCCTATTTGACTACTGAGGAAACTCAAGTGCCAAGAGGTTTAGTAACTTGCTCAAGGTCACACAGCTAATAGGCCAAGCTGGGGTGCAAACACAGGCGAAAGCCTCAGCATCCAAGCTCTTCATCTTCATGTACAGCTGCTAATGGATACATGACAGGAAGGAGTGGGGGATTGTGTATATTAATTTGCTGCTGTTCTGTAACAATACTACAAACTGCCTGACTTAAATAGCAGAGAAGTTTTTTTTTGAGACAGAGTCTCCCCACCTAGTCTGTCACCCCAGCTAGAGTGCGGAGGCATCATCATAGCTCATAGCAACTTCAAACTCCTGGGCTCAAGTGATCCTCCTGCCTCAGCCTCCCAAGTAGCTGGGACTACTGGTGCCTGCCACCTCAGCTGGCTAATTTTTCTATTTTTTGTAGAGACCAGGTCTCATTCTTGCTTATGCTGGTCTTGAACTAAATTTCTGAGCCCAAGTGTTTCTCCCATCTTGGCCTTCCAGAAAGTTAGGATTAGAGGTATTAGCCACTGCCACCAGCCAACAACAGATTTATTATCCCATGGTTCTGGAAGTTGGAAGTCCAAGATCAAGGTGTTAGTAGGGCTAGTTTCTTTCAGAGGGCTGTGAGGGAAAATCTGTTCTTGGCCCCTCTTCCAGCTTCTAGTAGCCGTCCATAGCCTTGGCTTATAGATGGTGTTCTGTGTCTTCATATCTTCCCTCTGTACACATCTGCCTCTGTATCCAAATTTCCCCCCTTTTAAGGACACCAGTCATATTGGATGAGGTCTCATGCTAATGACCTTATCTTACCTCCATCATTGCAAATACCTTAGGTCCAAGTAAGGTCACATACACAAGTATTAAAGGTTAAGATAGCAACATCTTTGGGGGAGACTAATTCACTGCATAGCAGACTACTTTTCTGGACCTCCAGACCCCCGCTCTTAATGATGGGTGAGGAGCTTTAGCACTTGTGCTCCAGAGTACACCAACACATGAGGAGGACATGTGGGGCACCTCAGTGTTTGATCAAGCTTTTAGCCTTTGTGGTGCATCTCACAACACCTAAAATCCAGTACCCCAAGAGGAAACTTCCCATTTAGGGGATGGAGCACTCTCCTTACAAAGTGACACAAAATTAAGATGATAGACATAATGTTTTAGATAAAATTCTGGAAGGAAGGTGATCTTCAGGCATCTCTTTAGCAGTCAGTGTTGTGCAGTATCTGTATCTCTCAGAACCTGGGGGTCACTGGCCAACTTCCACTGCCAATCTCTGCCTGTGAGCCTGGGGCTTCTGCTCTCCTTCCATAGACCAGAAGTCCTTGGAGGTTTATAGCCTTGGAGGAAGTCCTCAGGAGTGGTGTAAAAATGTTCCACCTCCTTCTCTTCTTGGGTGGGATAATTCTGAACTGGATATTTTACTCCATTCTCCGTTTCTTTGTAGGTTTAAGCAGGTTTTTTGGCTGCCTGTGCTTCCCTGTACCACTTCCTTGCTGGGACTCCCTGCACTTTTGAATAAACTACTCACACTTGAATCTCTACTGAAAGGACAGCATTGCTAGCTAGTAAAGTAGCTAACAGAAAGAAAAAAAAAAAACCCTATCTAATGGAAGAAAGAGAGAAAGATCACCGAGCACAACTGCCCCTTTGTTTGATTAACCATGTATGGCTTAACTCAGGGCCTTTAAGATTAATCACCTGTGGCTTAACATGTGGTCTCTAAGAGTTTCTTTCTTTCTTTCTTTCTTTTATTCATTTACAGATTACAGCATTTGAAAAGAACTGAGCAGACAGCAGGGGTGAGTGTTCCCTACCCCATAGTCACCAGAATCACATTCCAAGGAGACTGATAAGCCCGCCTCATAGAGAAGAGAGAGAAAAAAAGGAAAACCGATTGCAGCTGCTTCACAGCTGTCTTCTGCTATCAGCTGGCAGCACTACCTACTCTATTTTTCTTCCTCTCTATTCCAGTAAAACCCCCAAGCCCCTTCACCTTGAGGCCAGCACTTATTTTCCATCTTTCATAACGTGACCTTTCCTTTGGAAAGTAAAATAAACTTTTTCTCTACACCTGTCCTAATCTTTATGTTGAGAATTCTTTCTCCTCCCTCTCTATGAGTTTCCACCCTAACAGCCCCCAAATCTGCTTCTAGGAAAACCCAAACTCAAACAGCCACCATAGAAGCCCCAGGCCTTTCAGACTCCTCAGAGTGGGGTTTCTAGCTCAACACTGCCCCCACAGAACTGCTCGTGATGATGGCAACATTCTAGATCTGCACTGGACAGTGCGATCAACACTAGCCACAGGTGGCTGCCCAGCACTTGCAGTATGGCTAGTGTGACCGACAAGCTGAACTGTAAATTTTACTGAATTGTAATTAATTTCTATTTGAATAGCCATATGTGGCTTGTGGCTACTGCATCAGAGAGCACATGTGTGGATGACAGCCACACCTTTCTTCTTGTCCCTCCTTCATAAGAGAATTTAAAAAGTGATTTGATTTCTAAAAATCAGAGGTTTAGGGGTTTATAAGAAAAGGGATTGGGGGAGGGGTGGGAGAAAACTCTGGTTTTTGACAATTCCTAATTCGCTTATTTCTCTGGAGGGAAGTTGTGTGGCTGGAGGATCATGATTTCACTTCAGGCCGAGGCTGTCCTCACAGGCCTAACAAATGATGGACTTACCTGCAATTTATAAGGCCTGTACACTCAGGATGCTCATAAGTCTTGTAATTAGTTCAAATAAAATCATTCTAGTGCTCTCTTGATAAAAATCCTTCAAAATCCAAGCTAATTTAATGCCTCTTGTTTCTCTTTTAGCAACATGTTCTTAGAGACATTTTCCATGACCTTGAGTTTATTAGGTTGTCGTGAGAGGTTGAGAACATTCTCTGGAGAATGTTAAACCCACTTTCCTAGGAGAGAAGGTTTTCTAATAACCATTTGTAGTGCAGAGAAAAAAGTCAAAATCTCCTCTGCATAAAGAGTGAAGTCAGACTGTCCAGGTGTACTGAGGACCCTTGAAATTATGAAGAGTTTCATGTTCAGTTTCATGTCTCTCTTCCTGTTGTTGACACAAAGAATACAGTGAGATGGCCAAGCAAGTGCTTGGGGCTTTTGGGTCACCCTGCCCAGGGGGTTGATGCCTGACTCTTCTTCTATGTGACAGCATTGTTCCCAGATTTACTCATACTATCTCATTTTGTCTTCATAGCAATCCTTTGCCACTCTAATGGGCTATTTCATGGGCAGGAAAATTGAGGCAAAGAAGTTGGGCTGGTTTCTTAATCTTCTCTCATCTGAAAAGTAGGCATAATAATGGTCTATGCTCCACAGCACTCTAGTGAAGATGAAAGGAAGCCATGCAAGTAAGACATCAGTGCATTGCACAGTATTTAGAAAACTAACAATGCTCTTATCTTTACATTGTCATCAGACAGACTCAAGTTCAAATCTCTGCTTAGCCATTTATTGATTTCGTGAACTTGGCCAGGTTGCTTAATCACTGTGACTCAATTTCTTCACTTTAAAAATGGAGATTATATCTACCTTAAAGGATTTTGAGAAAATAAAGTCACTTATAGGCAGTATTTGGTGTGCAAAAGGTACAATTTAATATTATTATTGTGTTTTTTTCTCCCTGTAGTGATAGACACATGGTGGGAATATAACAAATCCTTTTCTTGCTTCTTTTTTCCCTATGCTGAAAAATAATAGGCTGATTTGCAATTACTTCAGTGAGCTACTAAAATTACTTCTTAATGGGCTCTGGAATTTGAGTAGTGTTTTGTGCTTTATTTAGTTATGCCAGGGGTCATGGCACAGTGGCTCACACCTATAATCCCCGCACTTTGGGAGGCTGAGATAGGAGGATTGCTTGAGGCCAGGTGTTTAGGACCAGCCTGGGCAATTCTAAAAAATAAATAGATGGGCAAGGAAATGTGTCCCGAAAGTCCCAGCTACTCAAAAGGCTGTGGCAGGAGGATTGCTTGAACCCAGGAGTTCAAGATAACAATGAACTATGAATGTGCCACTGTACCCCAGCGTGGGTAACTTAGCAAGACCCTGTTTTTCAAAAAAATAAGTTAAAACCAAATTTTTTTTTAAATATGCCAGGATTATACTCTTATTTGGATTCTCAAATTTACTAACTATAGTCAGGGATAAGTTTTCTATTTTACACGTTAATTTCAATCATGTTCTATGCAATTCCATTTCAAAGAATCTGGGCTAAGAAGAGGAATAATCTAACACGGACTGAGCATTTAGTGTCCAGCATTGTTCCCAGATTTACTCGTGCTGTCTCATTTTGTCTTCATAGCAATCCTTTGTCACTCTAATGGGCTATTTCACAGGCCAGAAAATTGAGGCAAAGAAAGAGTCAGTACGTCATCCGAGATGAGACAGGGCAGAGCCAAGTCCTAAAGGAAGGCTGTTTCCCTCCAGAGACCTAGCTCTTCCTCACTCTGTTTACCATACCATGGCGTTTTTTCCCACTTCCTCAAGGATTTCTGCTCTGGCAAAATCTTATCCAAATGAACCCTAATGACACACATCAAAGGCCCTTGCATGCACCAAGGAAGGTGGGTGGAGATGGGTGTGGCTACCTGGTGGTCAGCTCTAGGACCTACAGGAGGCCTGACCTTGGGCACACACTTCCAGTCTTAGCTCTTCTCATAGCTGTCTGCCCTTTCCTCTCCTTGAACCACTGGGCCCCAGTAGCAGTTCAGCCTCCACCCAGCCTCCCCTCAAGGCCTAGGTGGATAGCAGCTGCCTTCACTTGGCACACTGTGGGATGGCTCCTATACTCCCTGCTCTGCAGTTAAAGAGATGAGTGAAGCGTATAATGTGATAATGGCTTTCCAGCGGCTTTAGCTAACATCTTGGTAAATTGGTTTCCTGCTCCAGTTCCATTGCAGTCCTTTCCCCATTCTGATGGAGACCAATTAGGCGAAGGGTAAGCGGGAATGCAAGGTGTCCTGACATATATGTTTCAGGAGGTCAAAAGTGAGTTTGCTGGTTGGGTCTAATCTCTCCCTATCTCCCTCTGTTTCTCTGCCTACCAAACTGAGGGATGTTATTTCACAAATGCAAAAGTGTTGCAAAATCTACCCCCGCCCCTTTTCCAGCACGATGACATCTCCTTTTCAGGCTTCCCATGGTAGGTTGAACCATGACCTTACATGGGCTGGATCCGGCCTTTGTGTCACATAGTTCACATTCTTGGCTTCCAAGCCTCTGTCATCATCTAGCCTCTCCTAAGAGCCAGCAGCAGTATGTGGGTGTAGGTGGACAGGAAATCAGATAAGACCCAGATGTGTGCACATCTGCTTGGGACCCCAGTACCTGGTTCTAGAGAAAGAGTTTCACATTTCAAGTAATGTGACTAAAATTTTCTCATCTGAATTTCTTAATCCCTTGTTTGAGTCAGTGGACATTTTTGGACTGGAAGACAGATGGCTGCCAAGAAAGTCTGAAGCTGAAGGCAGAAGGCAGAAAGCAACATCTCTTTAAATCCCAGACCTCTTTAACTGTTGAGTTAAAGACTCAGAGTTCAGCATAGAGGCAGACTGTCAAATTCTTCTTCTTCTTTTTGTTTTTTAGAGATAGAGTCTCACTTTGTCACCCTCAGTAAAGTGCTGTGGTGTCATAGCAACCTTCAGCTTTGGGCTTAGGTGGTTCTCTTGCCTCAGCCTTCCAAGTAGCTGGGACTACAGGAGCCCGCCACAACGCCCGGCTATTTTTGTTGCAGTTTGGCTGGGGCCAGGTTCAATCCTGCCACCCTTGGTATATTGGGCCAGCACCCTACTCACTGAGCCACAGGCACCACCCTTGTCAAATTCTTCTTGCTGAGAATTGTTCTCCAAATATTTTTTTTTCATTCTAAACCCTTTATTCTTCTAAACCCTTTTCTCTCTTTTATCCCACAACTGTTGACACAGAGTCTTCTGCACTCGATCCAGCCTTACTAAAATGGGAAGTATCTCTGGAAAGTCATCCCTGAGTGGCAGACTTCTGGGCTCCTGTGCCCCTTTCATCAGCTGCCATGTGCTCCCCTTTGTGTTGGAACTTGTAGTAAAGAACAATCCTGTGAAACTCTCCATGGCTCTGCAGTGTGGGTGGAGATGAGTGGTCTCTTTATGAGAGCCAGGCTTAGGGTCAGAGCACCTGTCCTCACCCAAGGAACTAGTTGGCTTCTATCCTGGAGACCCTGTAAACTGTCTAACTTGGGTCACACTCTCAAAGGCCCATGGACCAATGAAGATGAAGAAAGTGGGCTGGAGGAGCCTCAGGGAGAGGTGGAGAGCACAGGTATGGTCTAGAGGGGGCAGTGACTTGCACCTGCCAGGTGGGAAGGCAGGCCCAGTGTTGTTGCATCTTTTGATTATTGTTTTTAAAGAGATGCCAGAAATACCAAATTAAAAAATTATGAAATATACGATGGGATCTGTTACCACTGGAAAAATAGATTTTAAATAAAGAAAAATAAAATTTAAAAAAATATGAAATGTCCCAGTTTTATAAGATTGACAACTTAAAACAACTGAAAAAGAAACAGTACTGCAAAGATTCAAACAGAATGTGACTGTGGGCCATACCATCAAGACAATCTAGCTAATTCCACTCCCCCTGCCAGTGATTGGGTTAAGTTCTGTCATGTGACACAACTCTGGCCAATGAGATGTGAGACAAATTCCAGGGGAGGAATGCACTTTGGAAAAGCTTTTCTTGATGGAGAATAAAACCTCTTGTGCTCTTCAAACCACTGCAAATTCCATAGCTAACAACCCTGGGACTCCCTCCCACTCCTTCTGGTTAGCTAGGAGAGTCAGTTTTCCTCCTTATTCAAGCTAATTTTAGTCAAGTTTTTCTGTTTGTAGCCAGGAGCATCAGATCCAATACAAAAAGAACATTTCTGGGTCACTAGCCATACTTAGCTCACAAGATCAGACGATTTACCTCTCAGAGGGGATAGGCTGGCTGCTGCTCTGGTGACACTTCCAACCATCACGATGAATAGAAATGGGAGGAATGAGGAACCATGTTTAAGGACAGACAGCCTCACATAATTCTAGAAATGAAAGCTGAAGGGAGTGATTGCTGAGAACGATCGGATAAATAATTTTCTTCTCATAGCTTGTTAGGGTTCCCAAATTGTCAGTATTGTGCCAGGTTTTGCTAATTTTTATTTTCTTGTATCAAAAAGTTAAACTATATCTGGTTCTCTTATTCTGCATTAAACTAGAAAATGTGTCAAGACCTCAACAACCCTTTTGTCCCATGAGCAGCCCTAAAGGCATGAGTAGGACCAAAGTGAGGCACAGCTATGAGGCGGCCCTCCCACCCTTGGGAAGATGTGCCTAAGGACCAGGTGTGGTGGCTCCCTCCTGTAATCCCAGCACTCTGGGAGGCTGAGGTGGATGGATTGCCTGAGCACATGAGCTAAGACCAGCCTGAGCTAGAGGAAGACTCCGTCTCTAAAAATAGCTGGGCATTGTAGTGGGCACCTGTAGTCCCAGCTACAAGAGAATCGCTTGAGCCCAAAAGTCTGCGGTTGCTGTAAGCTATGATACCACAGCACTCTACCAGGGGGCAACAAAGTGAGACTCTGTCTTAAAAAAAAAAAAAAGACTATACACATTAACATCAATATGCTAAGTTTAATAAAAGCCCATCTGCCTAAGTGTGTTATTCTGAAATGCTTCTACATTCTCTTCACTGGCAAGATATAGGAAGACAGGAAACAGAAAGTGGACTTCATGGTAAAATCTGGGGGCCTCCACGTGGTCCCTGGAGAACAACTCTGGCCTTGCTGGGGGGTGTGAATGGGAAATTAGTCAAGCAAAAATACATGAAAGGTGAGCTTGGGCAGGATGTTTATTCTGGCTAGTAGATTGCAGTATCAATCTGCTAGGCTTAAGAGTCAGGGCTGCGGATATGACCGTCTGATTTTCTTGGTATAGTCAGATGTCATTGGCTGCCTTTGCTCCAGTTACTATAACTACACAACAATTACCCTCCACAGCCATTTATTGTGCTTCTGGGTTCTATGGGTCAGGAGTACAGTCAGTGAAGAGTGAGGATGGCTAGCTTGTCTCTGCTATATGTCTCTGGGCCTCAGCTAGAATCCTTGAACCTGGGGCTGGGATCTCCTGAAGGCTCTTCCATCCATTTGTCTGGTGGTGGTGCTGGATATTGGCTGAGGGTCTCAGTTCTTTCCCATGTGGGCTCTCCACATGGACTGGTTTGGACTTCCTCACTGGATGGCAGCTAGATTCCAAACCACCAAGTGCACATTGAGAAGGTGGGTTTGAGGAGGAGAAATAGAGCAATGCATGTGCCAGATGGAGGCTGTAAACCTTTCATGATCTAGCTTCCGCCATCTTGGAGCATAAGTCACTTCTGCCATTCTCTAGTGGCCTGAGGAATCATAGGCTTATGCCTAGAAGGAAGGGAATAGAAAATAGACCCATCTCTCAGTGAATGAGCACTAGGCACGTCATACGAAGAGTATGTGGGATGGGATAGATAATTTCCATCTTTGGAAAATGTGGCCCAGTGTTGATAATGGCAGAAGCCATAGAATGAACCTTCGCTGCCCTTAGCCCATGCACCTGAGAAACCTCCATCCTTGTTATAGTTTACAGAAAACTCCTAATGCTAGATTGAACAGTCACCTATGCTAGATCCCATTCCATAGAGCCTTGTTTGGAACCAGTTGATCTGGAAATGGGTGTTTATGGGTTGCTCAACCTATTGTAGTCAATAGAATTTCTCTATTGAAGTCAGGATTACTTAGAGACCTATTTGCAGTCAATAGAATTTCTTTTGAAGTCAGGATTACTTAGCCTAAGTGACTTAATAATGGCCATGTAAGAAGGGAGTAAGCATAATTAGTTCTTTTTTGGACACCTGTGTCCCCAAATGCAAACACTTCAATTAATGCAACATTGCTAAGTATGGCTGTCCACTACAATATGAGCTTAAGAAGTCATATATGTTCTGGTTCAAAAATTTTCTTTGGACCCGGATAACAATACACTGATGTTAAAAAAAATAATTGTGAGTGGTGGGGCTAAAGGTAATTTTTAGTCTCTACTTCTCTCTGTTTTCTAGTTTTTTTCATGAGTACGTACTACTTATAATAAAAGTAAAAATAATTATTTTTAAAACTTTCATCAGTAAGGAAAACAGCAGACCTAGGCCCTGACTATCCTCTGTCACTGTCCAGTTGTGACATCTTCCAAGGCCCGGCCACCATCGTGACTTTGTTTCCACAAGTGTTGATGTTGACATCATTCCTAAATTCTGCTGCTTCCCAAAGCTGCCATGATTATCTCATAATTGATTAAAGCATTTGGGAAAAGGCATATGCAAAAGCAAGGTTTATTATTATTTGCCCTTTGTGTTTCCCAAAAAGCTAGACTAAAAACATTAAAGCTAAATAAGGCGGAGTTGTTGGCTTTTTACCTTAACATGTAGGCCCACTGCAAAATCTGAGCCTGAAAGATAGGATTCACAAAATGGTTTTAAATCCTACGGAGTTCCTGAAGTCACACACACAGACACACACAATGTGATATATGGTTAAGGGAATGGCTTCAGAGACATCACACTCCTGAATAGAAATAAATGTCTTGTATCATTTACTTCCTGGCCTTGTTGATATCTATCTCGTAACTATGTGCAGCACCTGTGAGCTAATAAATAATGTATCCAAAGAGTTTTGCAAATCTAGAAAGGTCACTGTTTACACATTATCTGTCTATCAAGTGAAATTTTTAGTTCAAAGCAAAAAGCAAGTTTATTTGGGGACCAGTGACTTGAAATAACAGCTGCAAAAAGAAATGGGAAATAAAGACCTGTCACTGAATACCCTTTCTAAATATTCATTTAAAGCTCAAATTTCATCAAATGTTATTAATTTTAATGGGTAAAATCTTGCCAGATAGAGACATGAAGAATGGGAAAGCAATACACCCTGGAATTTAGAATTATAGGGTTCAAAAAGCATTTGTCCAGTGTCCAGTGGGTATCAGCTCTGGCCCCAGGTGGGTGGCCCCTGTCCCAAGCCCAGCCTTCTTTGCACAGCTGAGGAGGTTGATGATATTACAGACTTAGGTCCCTTCCCCACCCCCTCCTTGGATCCCTGAGCAATTCCCATTGCAACCCCAAGTATTTACGCAGAACCACCCCCTCCTCACCTTCCAGCAGGGAGTGACGACTGCTGGACAGATTTAGCCCCAGCTGCCCTGGACTGACCGTGGCTTCTTCATCTTATTCATATCGTGGCAGCCCCTTCCCTTCTGTTCTCTTCCTGTGCCATTCACATGACCTGTAACAGGTGTTCTCACGTGGAATCCTCAAATGACCTCAAGCACGAGGCAGATGATAGCTCCCTTCTCCCAGGAGGAAACTCTAGAGGCCAGGGGACGTGTCAAAAGCACACACAAACAGCACAGCCCTCCTGCCTGTTTGCAAATTCCTTCCTCTGACCCTCATGCTGCCCTGTCTTCCTGGACTTCTGCCGGGCCAGGCCCTTCATCTGCATCTCCTCCTTCTACCCTCACCTATTCAGTGCTGGGTTTAGATTAACACCTGAGGGCTCCTCTGGGGCACTTCACTGTTGCTTCCCGTGTTCTGTGGCCATGAATCCACCTTGGTCCTAGGGTGGGACAATTTCAGGGGCATAATCTCTGAATGTCTTTGAATTCAATCTTGAGACATTCCACCTTTGCTGGAAAAAGAATACCTCATTTCTCAGCCTAAGCAAACACAGGTCACTGACAGGGAACACAGTCTCAGCAATTTTCCCTTCTCTCCAGGACATAGGAGTGGATTGGGGATCTGGTCTTTGACTTCAGTATCATTATCCAGGGAGCCATCACTTCCTTCTAAACAAGGGTCAATCTTTGGGAGATGGTGCCCTGACCTTGGAAAGAGCAGGTTACCCGTGTTTGTAACAACTTCCTCAAATAAAAAGGTGAAGCCCTCAGACACCAACAAGCTAAGAGCCTGGTTATACTGACCTTTCTAAGCTCCTTGAACACAGCAGGCCCAAAGGGAAGCCTAACAGGGACAAGCCTACCTTGTAATTTTTCCAAATCCACATGTTTTATCTGGTTTTTGTTGGGGTAGACTAGTCGGCAATGAATAAAGCTTTTCAAAATGGCTAAAAACATATGGAAATTCAAACCGGTTTTTAAAATTCAAAATGTGGCACAACTCTATAAGAGAAAAAATGTGCATTTGCATATTCTTTCTCAGTTGTTCGAGAACAGATCCCCATATATTTTAACCAAAAGCCTTGGGTCCCAGAGGCTCTGTTGGGCTCTTTCCAGACAGCCCTTGAATTCCAGTTTCTAATCTCTTACAGATCTAACCAAGTACAGGCTAAACCAGCGATGTCTTCAAAGGCAGCTTTCTGGAATTACATGTGCTGGCTATTTTCTGAGCTCAAGTTCCTTCCTTGATTGTCTGAACTGTCAATCTTATTGACAGGTAAGAGGCAGAGGCAGACTCATGGCTCTCCAGCACTTTGGTCATTATCTGTGTCACAGTTGATCAAACTTCCTGAAGGACAATTGATGTTTGGTAAGTAGTCACAGGCTGAAGTACAGTCCTACAAAATAGATTTTTCTTACACATAAAGAAAGTACACACACAAAACTGCCTGTGAATCAGAGAAGGCAGGCAGGAGAAGGAGGTCAGCTCAGGACAGGAAGAGAATAAATTTGTCCACAAATTACATAATCCACAAATTACATAATACATTAGCAAGTAACACATTAAATTCCAGACTCTCAGGGAGAAAAGATAATTTGTTTTCATTTCCTCTTGTTATTTTGTGTCTTGTTAAATACTGAAAATGAGTTATGGTGAAAATCAAATTATGAAGATTTTAAACCTGTTCTCAACAGGCACGCTTGGAGATAACACAAAAACAAGCAAAGAATGACTATCCTCCATTTAATCTCTCCTGTAACACTGTTACTGTAACGACTGCTACTGACCATGACATCAGGATAGGCCTTCTCAGATTACAAAGCTCTTCCTATTCCATTTATCACCCAAAACAATTCTGTGACTCCCCATTTTGATTATTCTTTCTCCAGAGAGGAGTAAACTCCTCAGCTTATCAGCTCTCACTATGCAGAGAGGGGAGCTCCAGAATCAACCCTATGTGATGAAGATATTGGCTGGGATTTGGAGATAGATAGATGTTGCCCAAATTTCTATCCCCTATGTGCCAGTCACCCAATTACGTTCTGGGTGTTTACTGCTATCTAACAAACTACCCCCAAACGGAGAAGCTTCACACTATAACCACTTTCCTACATCTCATTATATTTTGTGGATTGAGAATTCAGGGAAGGGGCAGCTTCTATGGCTCAAAGGAGTAGGGTGCTGGCCCCATATACCAGAGGTGGCGGGTTCAAACCCAGCCCTGGCCAAAAACTGCAAAAAAAAAAAAAAAAAAAGAATTCAAGGAGGACTTGGCTGCGTCATTCTTCTGCTCCCTGTGGTATAGAAAGGGCTCATTCCAGGGTATTCAGTGGGCAGCTGGTCTGTCTGGAGGGTTGGGTAGCACATGCCCCTGGTGCCTTTGTAGGGACAACCAGAAGGCCATGCTCAGCTATGACCCTCTTCTCTCAGTAATCTCAGAGCCTGTCCATGCGGTCTCTCCAGCAAGGGAGTTGGAGCTACAGGGAGGCTCAGGGCTCCCAGAGCCAGTGTCTGAGAAATAGGAAATGGAAGCTACCTGAGTCTTAAGGCTTGGACCTGGTCCAATCTGTCACAGAGCCTGCCTAGATTCATGGGTGATGGCAAATTTATATTAAAAAATAACACGCTGGCTCGGCGCCTGTGGCTCAATCGGCTAAGGCGCCAGCCACGTACACCTAAGGTGGCGGGTTCAAATCCCCAGCCCAGGCCCGCCAAACAACAATGATGGCTGCAACCAAAAAATGGCCGGGCGTTGTGGCGGGCGCCTG